>JANAVB010043419.1:4565658-4810658 GCA_029216955.1 Iris pallida | reverse complement strand
GACTTTGACAGAATTCAAATTGGTTGCGTGTGCACGCTCGTCAGATCGAGACAAAACTTACGCCATCAGGACTGTATTGTTTTTCTGATCCTGTATACCAAGTTTGGTCCAATTCTGAGACAGTTGAATCGGACCGCCGTTTTACGGTCCCCACGATCCGATTCAACGGGCGATTTTATGTACGGCCCACCGAAATCCAACTTTGGACATACGGTTGGATTCTTATCGAAAAACCGGACCTGTTGACACATAGTTTGACGACTTTAGAGACCATTGACTCTGTCACACTTTTCGGTGAAAAGCGGGTCCAACAGCGAATATCGTTTTTGCTTAAAATTACCGTTTTGCCCCTGTGTCCAGAATTGGACTTAAGGAGAGACAATCCTAGCTAATTTGACTATTCTGAGAATATTAGTAATGTTTATTTCATCTTTTGGAGACATTTGTGGATTTTGGACTTTATGGCGTACTAGTTGACGGGATCTTATTGGTTCCTCGTGCTGTCACCAGGCAAGTATACCTTGCCAGCTTGTACAGTATAATTTATATGCATGTTCATTATCTTGTTGTTGTTCTTTTCCTTACATTCGTGATTGCTTTATTCCATGTCTAGTACACTCATCATGTTATAGTCTTACTTTACATGTTTCTAGTTGCCTGCACATTCTTATTCCTTTCTGTTATGATAGTTCTATCTGTTATACTGTGTTAGTTTCATATGTATTCCTTGATAGAGTCGTCTAGTCCTACACCACGATTCCCTCGACTTGATTATAACTTGACTTGACTTGACATGACTTGAGTAGGACTTGACTTTGATATTCTATAGATTGTGAGTACTTACCTTGACTACGGTCTGTAGGATTTTTATACTAGGATTGGCTACCGTCTTGGTTGTGAGTACTTGCCTTGACTGCGATTGAGACACTATAGATTGTGAGTACTTGCCTTGACTGCAGTCTATAGCCTTGACCTATTAGCCATTTCTAGTATGGCATGCCAGTGTCTTAGGATTCTTGTGTTTAGATCTTGTGTCTTAGTTCATTTTGTCTCATTGGATATCCTTGATTGTTCCTTACTTCTTTGTATATTTGTACTGTTATATGTTGGCTTGTATATTATGTATCTTGCTAGTCCTCTGAGGACCTGATGATCTCTTCAGTTTTAGCGACTGCATGGAGTTTAGTTAGCGGCTCATGATGGTAGTGATTACACCTGCAGGGACACAGGTATTTGCTTGTGATATTTCTTTGTTATCTTATCATGCTTTATATTCCATATCATGATATACTCTGCTTATTTATAAACTCGTATCATTCTTGGAGTCTAATCGAACAATATGCTAATGGGCTACAGACCATGACCCATACTTGTTCAATCTTGTTTATATGATTCATGTGGATTGAGATATAGTTTAGATTAGATATGATACCCTAATCTGGACAGCTTATACGTACTCGAGTCGGGCTGGAGTCCGCTCGATACATAGCTGGCTTGCTCACGCTCTCGTGCCCAGAAAAGTGGGTGCGGGTCGTGACACTTCTACAATGCAAGCTTTAATCCAAAGTACTCGACCAACTTTAATTGTGAAGTGTCTTTCTTCAATCAAGCCTCTGATTACAAACACTCTGAAACTTCTAAACCGTACCGCACTGGCAAATCGACTAGAAGATTATAAGTGGCTTGAGATTTGAAAATGAATAGCTCAGAACACTTTGGAAGAAGTAGTAGGCTTATAGAGAAGAGATATAAAAGTGAATTGGTGAATTGAAATGATCGAAATCCTTCTCTATTTATAGTTTTTCCAAAGGCAGAATTCGGACAGAATTCGGGCAGAACACTATGAGAAAATCTCGACAAGATCCGTAACTACAGGGAGACCAAGTTCAAAATCCAACGTCCACTAACCGAACTCTGGCCGAATTTGGGCCGAACTCGGGCCAAATTTTGTTAGAGTTCTGTCAGGGCTTTTGTAAATTAGTTTTGGGCTTTTTGAAAAGATCAAGCAGTTAGAAAGTAGTTTGGGCTTTTGTAAGTGGGCTTATTTTAAAAATGAAAGGATATTTTGAAAACGTTTCTTGGATAGCCTATTTGCCAATACGATGCAGTGTACATCATATTCCTAGACTCAATAAATATGAAAATTATATTGATAAAATAGGAAAACCAAGAGCCCTTTGATGACGCCTTTCTTCTGAAATTTGAGCAGACCTGAAGACGCCTTTTTTTACGACAGTCGTCCAAAGATAAACATATCTGAAAATCTGAATACCTTTAGGTGGCTTTGCCCCCGAACCCCCATGGGTGGCGCTGCCTCCTCGATACCTATCCGCTGACCGGGCAGTGGAACCCCCGATGCGAGGCTCCGGATAGGTCATTGGACGGTTCCGAGAAATCTTCTTGTATAATGTCGTCTTTGGCCCATTAATAATTCTCTATTGCATATGTACTGGTTTGACAAAGCTTGATCATGCTTACTGCATGTTTATAAGAACATGTTAGACGAACAAAACAATATGATACAAGCATATCAACATGATATAGAACATTTAGGACAATGCTAAGTTTAAGTAGCAACATGATAGTGATTACATGAATATTAGTGATGTCATTATGGTAAACTTAATTAATTAGCCATATTCAAAAATATGATATAATCATTGTGCTAACACTATCAAGCTAAGACTACCTCTGAAAGTATTCTCACTACTATAAAAAGTTCATAATAAATGGACAAGCAAAGAAGCAAAACTAAGATTTCCATGCATGAAAAAGAAAGATTTTTCTTTCTTTACTAAAAAAGCTTCCCAAAAGAGATGAACAATAAGACAAAGGATATTAATATTGTCATCTAAGACGATCGACGCATAAGTTCGTCAAACCTGCACATCAAAAAGGCAACCTTGGGCCCAACCAACTCTTTGGCTCGGCGCTCTGCCTCTTGTCGTCTGGCGGCCTCATCCTCGAGCTGGGACATGCTTTGGCATGCGATATCTAGCTCTGCTTGACATGCACTGATGCTCTCCTTCTCCCGAGCTAAGGTCTCAGATCGCTGGCGAAAGAACTTCTGCTGGTCTTTTGACTTCTCTAGCTCACTGCCAGCGTCTCTTCCAACTATCGAATCTGTTCCCGGAGGGCTTCACACTGTTCTTCTAAGGATGATTGACGACAAACTTGGACTTCAGCATTGATCATCTCGTCAATCTCTACTTCAATCTCAGCAACCCTGTGAGCCAGAGCCTCTCGTCTCTGTTCGTGCTAGGAAAGTTCAGCAGCCATTTTCTCTAGTTTCATGTCCGCAAGGGATGAAAGGCTATGCTTAAGGCTTTGAAGCTCCAAGACTGTGGGTTCTAATTCTGCCAGAGAGGCCTCTATTGCATCCGTTTTTGCCTCATATCCATGATACTCGTGCAATTCCACTAACTGGGCTCTTACTGCAAATCGAGCCCGCCTAAACATTTCGTTATGTTGTAAGACAACCTCTATACCATACCTTAAAGCATGGCAAATAGTGCCCAGAATAAGGTTGGCGTAATAATCATTGTCAGCCGTGGACATCGGGGTCATCGGAGATGCCGTGATAGAAGGTCCCGGAATAGCGGCTGTGGCTACTATATAACCATGGAGTACAGCCGAGGCACATAGTGCCATGATCGGGATGGAGGCCATCAATGGCGCAATGACAATAGTTCTCGATGTTGCCTGATCTAGACCTTGCATCGGTGGTTCAAGAGTAGCCCCGTGGATGACTGGCTCTTCAACAAGTTCCTTTACCAGCTCTTCAATAATCTCTGTGGCTGACTTCTGGACAGTCTCATGGAATGGCTCTAGAACAGTCGCCGTAACCAGCTCATCAGTAATTTTCTTCGTGACCGATTTTTCAACGGTTACCTCGACTGACTCCTCAGTGGTCTCCTCAACCAGTTCTTTAGTGCCCGGCTCGTCAGTAGTCCCCTCGACCAACTCTTTAGCGACTGGCTCCCCAATAGTCTCTTCGATCAGCTCTGTAGTGACTACAATGAAAGACTCCTCAAAAATCGGGTCGTCAGCAATTTTTTTGACCGACTCTTCAACGGTCTCCTTGGGCGGGTTGTCAATTGCCTCTTCAATGGGCTCATCAGTAGCCTCCTCAACCGCCATCTCAGTGGCTATATCGATCGGCTCCTCAGTGACCAACTCGTCAGTAGTTCCCTCGACCTGCTCTTCCATGGTCTTCTCGGTTGCCTCTCCTATGTCTATATTAGCCAGCTCTTCAATAGCCTCCTCGGCCGCTTTCATAATAGCCTCTTCGACCAACTGTTTAATGGTCGCCTGGACGGGCTCCTCGATGGCTTTGCCGGCTAACTCTTCAATGGCCTAGCTGTCAGCCTTTCAGTGGTCTCTTCGACCGGCCCTTAGTGCGGATCTCTAATGCCTTCTGGGGGTAGTTCATCGACTGCTTGACCCTCCTTACCTCCCAGAGTGTCTAGGTTCTCTTCATCCACTTCCTCAGTACGAGGGTAAGGTTTAGTAGAGGGATCCTGAGCGGTGCCTTTACTATCTTCAACCGTTCGGCCCATCGCAGATGTAGGTTCCGGAATCACACCTTTGGCTACCGCAAGATCGATCCTGGATATCAGGACGGGCTCGTCCACAGTTGGCTCCATAAAAGTTTCTTGTTGATGTGAAGCCATCAGCTCCGAGACGTCATGAGTCTCATACTTGAAAAGGAAAGGAGGAGAAATATCTTCCAAGTCAGCAGCCTCAGTAGCTGCACGTCAGGTTCTCCTCTGGAATACGAGTCTCCTCGGTCCCCGCAACTGTAGGCACCTCGACAACCGAAGGTCCATCGGCAGGAGAAGGGATAGTAACTCTTACAGCAGGATGCAGCGGCTTCCGAAGGGCACCCCAGGGGTGGGCTCTTAAAAGGTTTCCTGAGTATCTCTGACCATCTAGACATTTTCTTCGCCGGCACAAGCAAAATAGTAATAAGCAAAAAGTCTGGGATAAAAACTAGAATAAAAATACTGAGGTATACATGTGAAGAAGATTTAACAGGCGGAGTACTAGAACCTTTCGAGGATCTCCGAAAAGACTGAGGTATACCTGTGAAGAAGATAAAAACTAGAACAAAAAGACTGAGGTATAAGCAAAAAGTCTACAAAAAGTTCTGAGTATCTCCGACCATCCAGACTTTCCCGATAAGTACTAGAACCTTTCGAGGATCTACCACCCGATGACGTAAGCTCATGGAGATGCGTGAGGGCCTACTGAGGCACCTCCAACATCGTCTCCCCAATCAGACTTCGCTCTCGATCATTGTCCGACGAGAAGTTATTCGCCAAGCAGTGAAACTTCATGGCAAAATATAAGATATGGGTCTCTTCGTACATTACAGGGATCTTAAATTTTGTCCCAGTACATTCGGTATTGTAATAATACCACGCACGGGTCCGTCCAATAGACTGTCTTCATAACCAAGACAAGAGCTTGGGTTGTTCATCATCGTTTGCCTATAGCCGAACTGTCGCACAAATCGACTCGGCAGATAGGGCTCCAGATACACCCGATTTTGATTTCGGTACACTAAGTGTGAGGGACGAATGGATGGAAAGCACCGAGAGTCAAACCGCTCTCCTCTCTGCCCTGGTCTACTACCTCCTCGTCAGCAAGATAACCCCTGTAAGAAGGCAAAACCCTGTTGAAATCATAGCCATCCAGGCAGCCTAATATCCACCTACATATAGGGATGCCATGGTAAAGCCATTTTGCCCGGTAATAGTTACGCAGCGTCGCACCCCCCTCCTCATAACCATTTTGGTGTCAGGGGCTATCAAACATGGGCGATGTAATGCCAACCAAGCCATCAAATAGTGGTAAGGGAGTTCAGTCCGAGGGAATTCACTGTCTCCCCTATGATGCTCTATTATTTTCCTTTTGAGCTCCCGTAGGCCTCGTAGGGTATTACACACCATAGCTGGGAGCAAAGCCAGTGAATGTCCCAAGACCAGCTTCACAGTCGGCATAATGAGCTCCCGATTGATCCATCCTATGGATCCAAAGCCTCTAGGAACTACGGCTTTCTGTAACCATATCATCAGAAAAATAGCCAGCGCCGCTTTCGGGCTCAAAGCAGTCAAGTTCTGACAAAAATAGTTATGAATGATGGAAGTGGATTTTCCCTCAATATCTACGGAAGGGGCTGACGTCTTTGCTTGATCATCATGGTCTCTACTTCGTTAGTGGTGTACGCCCTACACATGGTAAAGTGGTCCTTCCCCGGCTCTGATGGTTCTTGCCTGAAGATATAGTCCTTCAAGCAAAAATATGGGGATGAGTCTTCGCAGAGTCCTAGTGTACACATACCTGATGATGGCAAATTAGTTCTTTGTATACTGCCATCATTTCAGGATACTTGTTCTCCAATCCCAAAAACTCATCTTTGCTAAGAGTATATTCCTCATACGGCTCTTCACCCCCAAACAGCTTCGAGATGGCATACATCTCATGGAGGGCCAGCCCCATCTCTCCATATGGAGTGGTGATTATACCTCTCCAATAAAGCCGCAAATAAGGGCTGATTGATCTCTATGCCATATTCAATAGCCTTTATTGCACAACGTAAGCAGGTACTTTCTGCTCTGTCTTGAACCTACCCAATACCCATTGGGTTAATTCATGCCATTTAGTCTCAGGATGGATCAAACCTTCGACCTGGAAGGCTCCTTTCGGATATGTGCATCCCATCGCTAGAAGTCGATTGACGAAAAGAGAAGCCCCGAAAGGATGTACATCCGAGGTAAAATCGCTGAGCAGATGACCGGGGAGCAGCACCCGCAAAGTGCACGACGGACCATCACGTATACTCTTAAAAGTATTCTTTCTCTTAGAGTATGTGTCCACTTTGAAATGGCTTGTCATTAACCCCCTGCACTTGGGTCAATTCCTATCCCATACGTCGTTCTTCGGCAAAGCAGAACAAAATCGAAAGCAAAAGGTGCTGATCGATTGATGGAACATGCAAGATGAGGCCGTCGTTCTCAAAGTACCAATCCTTCCCTATCTTCAGGAGGTCGATCTCTTTCAAAATCAATTGGTCACCAAAGAGGAACCGAGGGTTTAGCATCTCGACGTCATCAGAGGGAAAAGACAACTTGCCTCGATTTATCATACGACAGATGTAAGAGTGTTGTTGACCACGTATCTTAGCCAGTCGTCCTTTCTGTTGGCCTTAGGCGATCAACGTCTTGGTAGGATTAACAAGCGCTTTATCGACATTTATGCCTAGTGCGTAGACCGATGAGTCAAATAGGACCTCGTCAAAAGAGGCATACCCACGAAAACTGCACATGGACAAAATAAGTCACAAAAACACAAGTATTTTTCACAAGAAGTAAAATGCGCAAGTACTCTGGTGGTGACAAGTATGCGTCACTTCGCAAACATCCGCACAAGCACTACGTAAGTTAAACTGTGCGTCAGCAGAAAAGCATCCGTGCTACGTAAGTTGTACTGCGAGTCAGCAAACAAGCATCCGCTGTGGTAATGCACGTCAGCAAGCAAGCATCCTCATAGACATTGTTTAGTGACTCTGTACGTCAGTGAAACCTCAGCACATCTTACAGTAGTTACTTCGTAAAAGTAATGACCATGCACATCGGTAGAAGGAGCTTCACCATATCTTACAGACACTACTCCGAAGAGTTGTGCCCGTATCAGCGGGAAGAGCTTTAACACATCTTCGAGATACTCCAAGAAGTAAATGCTCATGTGCATCAGCAAAATAAGGCACGATGCTCATCAAACACCTACTTGCAATAGGCGGTTGCATGTCCCCGTGCACTCTGGCATCAATGACTGGAGAATCGTCGACGTCGATAACCTCCGAAGTCGATTGCTTCCCTCTGGCCTTTTTCGTACTCGCCGCAGCCGTTTTGGAAGCTCTAGGGGCTCTCTATCTCTTGGGAGCCACAGCAGAAAACTAAGTTTTTTTGGCTTAAGGAAGAAGAAGAAATTTCTTTCTGAAAAAACCTGAAGGAGAACAGCAATGGCAGAAAGTCTTTCTCTCTCCGAACAAAGCCCTACTTATTGGACGAAGCCACGTCAGCAAATAAAAATAAAAAGAGACCCTTCTTATTTGAAGAAATGCTTCGAATAGCGTGGAGATAAAACAAAAACATGACAGATCTTTGTCCTTAAAACGAGAAGTTATCATTACTTTTAAATGAAACGACAGATCGAAGCATTAATGCTGACGGTCATTATTGATGACAACCTGTCAGCAGTGCACTGCACACTCCTTGTGCCACGTGTCATTTCATGCTTCTATTCAAAGTATTCCAAACTTGTTCAAGTTTGAAACCTTTGAAGGGGGACTTGTAGAAGCATGAAAAAGTGCAGCATCTACAAAACCACTGAAGACCTCAATTTGTTTTATGGACATCACAGAAGCGCGGGAGACGCTAAAATTGTTGCGCATGCCAGCGCTCAGACTACGAAAAAGATAGCGTATAAAAAGAAATTCTTTATTAAAATTATGTTTACAAAAGATCTATTACAGACTCTTCCTGATTACATATAAAGACTAAAACCTAAAGAACACAGCATATAGCCTACAAAGTGTGCAGTCGTCGAATGCACAGTCCCTAAAAGCATAGCAGCGTCAGAGTGAATCACTTCCTTGTCAAAAGAGCAGCACTGGACGGAATAAAGACGCAGCTCATGCTCGAAGCTCACAGCAGAACTAGTAGCTCTTCCAGCCTAACAAGGTGCGAAGCTCTCCCACTCCAATATGGCTAATAAAGCATTTATTGAGCAGGACAAAGCACAACTTGTGGCTCTTCGGATTGGCAATCAATCCAAATCCGGTATCTTGGGCCTCGAAGACCTCCAAAATATTGTTCAGGCTCGAACTCCTTATGCCAAACGTTCAAATGCATCTCGAAACTCAGAAGTTATCCTTTACCAAGACTACAGCTTCTTTGAACAAATAGATCTACAACCAACAATCAACTTATGCAAGGCCCGTGGTCATTCGAAGCTAAGTCGGAGTCGAGCATGACAGAAGAACAACAAGAAGCTATGGGCAAAGACTTACCCAAAAGATCCATTTTATATAGGATGTGTGGTCCAACCCACACGCCACATGGCAGCCGGTCAAAGGAATCTGAAGTAATTAGATAAACCTAGGACTCAGCACAATGAATCTCATTTAATAGATTCATTTGACTAAATCTTTGGCTAGCACTTCTCGAGCCCCCCAAAAATGACAACAATTAAGAAGATATTGACTCAACCGCTCAAAGGCAGTCATTAATCTTTTTAGGAGCATAGTGATTTCGGTGCTTCATAAAAGTACAGCTCCTTCAGTCTATTCCAGAAGTACAGCCCCTTCAACGGCTCTTTCATTGCTCTTAGAGCTTCCAGAAGCGTAGCCCCTTCAACGGCTCCATCATTGGTCTCTTAGAGCTTCCAGAAGCGCAGCCCCTTCAACGGCTCCCTTCATTGATCTTGGAGCTTCCTGAAGTGTAGCCCCTTCAACGGTTCCTTCTTTGGTCTCTTAGAGCTTCTAGAAGCGCAACCCCTTCAACGGCTCCTTCATTAATCTCTTCGAGTTTCCAGAAGCACAGTCTCCTCGTGCCCAAAAGCGCAGTGACTTTGTCACCTCAGAAGTATAGTCTCCTTATTGTCCAAAAGTGTAGTGACTTCGTCGCCCAAAAGTGCAGTGACTTAGTCGCCTCAGAAGCACAGTCTCCTCGTCGTCCAAAAGTGCAGTAACTTCGTCGCTCCCCAGAAGTACAGCTCGTATAACGCACAGCTTCTCCACAAATGTAGCATCATGCCACGTGGCCAGTATGGCAGTCGTATCCCTTCAGATACAGTCACATCTGGTTTGTTCAAACAATCGTATCTCTTCAGATACAATCACATCTCCTCATAATACAATCGAATTTAGTTTGTTTAAACAGTTGTATCTTTTCAGATACAATCAAATCCGATTTGTTCAAACCGTTGCTCCTGAGATAAGATTGGGATTCAGTTTGTTTAAGCTGTTGTTCTTTCGATAGGAGCAAAATCTATTCGATTTTACCCGAGCAAGATAGTCGAGCATTGGACACACGTCACGTATCAGTCACTCGGTCATGTTGATGAATGATGCTAACCGTCCTAGGTCTCGATAATGGAAAACTCCAACAACTGCCACGTGTCAGCTTAGCAGTAGCCCTTACGGAGTAGTTACAACAGATTTTTCTGAAATCTCGCACGCGCAGCGCTCCTGTGCGTCAAAAATCCTCTCGCACATCGTATATATGCAGCCTATAAATAGAAGGATTCTTTCTTCATTCAAGAGGCTTCGATGTCTTCTTTATTGGCAACCCAGATTACCTCTCACAGACATCAGAAAGTCAGAGCAAGTTCAGTTCGTCGTCAAATCGTCAACGTAGTAAAGGAGTCGCTGCCAGTGCTCGATCTCCATCGTCACACTTTCCTAGAAATTTTTGTACCTATATCTCCTATTTAGGAGTTTTCTATACTCTTTTATATGTTTAAAATATAAAAAGTTCTTCAACTTTTGTTCATGGAAAACAGCAACGTTCAAGCTTTAGTTACGCGAGCTCCTGCAATGGCACCAACATTTTATCAGAATTTCGTCTTTATTCCTACGTTTCGAAATTCTTATAATGAATGCAGAAATCGACGCAAAAATACATTCATCAAAATCAAGCAGCGAAAACTCAAGAAAATCATACAGCAGTCTAGTCCCGTCGAAGGGACTCTTATATAGAGCTCACTCGTCGAGACGCAACCTGCTACATCTAGAACTTATTCCAACAGAAGTCGTTCCATTAGTTGGATCGATTCTCGTAACATTCGTCCAAATCGATTTATTCGATCCACAAAGTGTTATCGTAAGTCAAGCTCAACGATCGAGTCAGACTAGCCATCTAAATTTTTGACCGAGTCTGACTCGCCGTAAGCATGTTACATAGTCTGCCGCCTATCAGGATGGGGCGCTACAATTTTTGTCACCTTATATATTTTAAACCTCACATAAATAAACAATTAATAAAAATAAAATGTATTATATAACTTTTTTTGCCATAATTCCCTAACATATAATTACTACTAATATTTTTCGCCTTCCTTAACAATTATTTCTCAATTACCATTATTAGGATGTTTATGATTAATTGAAGATATGGTTAGCTGATCAAACAGACCATCGGCTCTCTTTTAAAGATCGGTCGGTCCAATTATGAAATTTTAAAGTTTCTATAAGCTTGATCGATTATGATTTTCAACTTGAAATAGTCGACAATTAGCTGGTTGACCCGAATATATACCTATTATAAATTATTTTACTTATTTTATATTTGTTAATTATACAAGTATATGCACAGATGTACTATATTAAGGTAAAGAAGACTTCGGGTTGCTTAAATAGTTACATTGGGACAATTTTCTTAACAGTTTAAGTCTTGTAATAAAAGTTAAATGTAGGCCTACAAAGATTCATAATTTAAAATTTTATGTCAAATTATATTCTAAATTGATTTGGTCATTGCTAAAATATAATTATTTTGTAAACTTTTAGTATATCGATTGTTAAACAAATTAATCAACCGGTCCACAAGTCTAGTCGGTTAATGGAATCAATCGGTTGGAAAATGTTTAGGATTATTTCGATTGTACAAAATGTATAACTAACTAATTCGATTCGCTTGTCAAAATTACATATGCGGCAATCAGTTAGTTAACCTATTTGTACACTCCCAACCACCGTAACTTTTGTTTTGTATAGCACACAATTTTTTTTTCAATGTTCGGCAAAAGCATAAAATTTTGTACATGTTGCACTGCATATCAGATCCACTACCTCTAGCTTTCACCATTTTTTATTAAATGGAAGGAATAATACGCTCTCACACCTCAACCACTTGGGCTAGAGGTGATTGGCGCACACGAAAATGTTGGTAGAGATCATTTATGGGGGAAAAGGTTCAAAAGCAACAACCAAAACTCCAAATATTAAGAACATTAGGTTTTAGATTATATTGTTAAGCCACATAACCTTTGAGCTTGAACCCTTTTGCTTTAGTTAATGTTTTCATTATACCTACCGCACTATATGTTGTCAATATCTTTCCGGGTACGTAAGTAATATCATGTGAATCTATCTATGATGAGAGATGACTATACTTTAAACCAAGAACGTCCTTTAGACCAATAAAAATTTATATCAACTTTTTAGCGCACAATTCCATTCAACTATAGTGATAACTTTAGAATAATCTACCCTTAGGATAACCATAAGAACTTAGTCTATAGATTGAATGATGTGTTCTAATTTTGTCACACCCACAAGTAGCTAGGAACACACACACACACACAATGAACCAAATATTATATTCCTAAAACAGTCCCATCTAGCTAGTACAAGTACTAGGTTCTCATCGAACACATAAATACATGTAAACTTTAATATATATCTCCAATTTGCAAGCTTACAATTTGAAGATGTTGCGATATAAGAATCTATCTAATTAACATCATTATCATTTGTTTTGTTCTCTAATTGTGCTTCTATCTCTCTCTATTATGTGCTAATTAATTAACCTAACAAGAAAGAAAGGGAGGTGATTGAATGATGGGGTGGTGGTGGTGGGACTACAATGTCTTGATTGTGGGCAACAACCTAGTACCATTTTGTACAAGGGATTGGCTAAAGCGTAGGCTCCACGAACAATAATGTTGTTTTTCTAGTTAGGAGTGAGCTCATTCACATGTTATGTTTGAAAAATAATGTGTTTTAATTAGGCCGGAACCCTATATATGCTTTACTCCAACCAACCACCCACCCAACCTCTCATGTATGGTCTTTGAATATTTGATTTGATGATTTATTTAGTCTTACGAGGAACCACTAGAATTGACCTTAGATGATAGTTAATGTTTGCATTTGTTAGCATTACTCTCCAAACTCATTGGCCCCGTCAAAAATGTTTTTTTGTTTTTGTTTAGCTAAACTTAACTCCCCCATGCTACGCAACTCTAGAAGAAATTAGAAAAAATATAGAAAATTACATAGACTCTCATATATATTTATCTAGCATTCTTTTAGCTAATGATAAAGTTGGATCCACGTCTTGTTGTCTAATGGCATCTCATGTAGCTCAGTATTAGTGGTATACAAATAAGAGAGCTATACGAACATGAAATCTCATACAAACTATTATTAATTTAACCTCTTTAATAGACTAACTCCCACATGCTATGCAACTATAGAAAAAAAAAATACATATAATCTCATAAATTAATCTAGCATTATTTGAGGGATACATAAAGTTGGAGGTCTGTAAATGGTTGTGTACCTTAGTATTAACTCCTACACAAAAAAGAGAAAATAAGAGAGAGATACAAAATTGAGCATGAAATCTCCTACACAATATTGTTTAACCTCTTTAATAATACTAGTAAATGTACGTGTTTTGCATGTATAATAACCTATAATAAAAATATTATTCAATTATAGTCAAATATATCTTCTAACTCATGTGGTTAAGTTATTTTTCTTATTTGGTTGAGTTTGATTTCTCATGTTGAATGTATATAACAAATTTAGACTTATTTTAATATTTTTTTACATAATTTTTTTTTAAATAAAATGGACCATGATATACATACGACTTAGACGGCTCACTTTTTAACCATTTTGAAGCCTCGTTATATAGTAGAAGATTGGTTGAATGAGATAATACTAGACGATGCATGTGATTTGGATTTTTTTTTCTTTTTTTTTTGAGCTATTGTCACTCTTGTGACCCAACTAGTACCTCCGACTTTTTATGTTTATGGAATTGTGATCTTATCTATTTTATTTTTATTTTATTTTTAATATTTTTACTAACAAAATCAAACATAATTAAAAATAAAGGAAGAATTTTTTTTTCTTCTATATTTTGATGTAACAAATAGGAGAGCAGTCATCAAAGCCTCATAGTTGTAGTCGCTAATATGTGAAGACATAATGCATCTTGAGTGGATGGATTTATTACATGAAAGCGGTTTATTCCTTCAAATTAATGGTGAAAATTAAAAAGAAATTAGGAAAACAATTGGTTTCTATACAATTTTAGGGTTTTGTGCTGGTTCAGATTTTAGAATGGAATAAAAAGTTTTAACAAATTTTACAATTTTTGTTTCCCTTGGGGACAACCCAAATTATAACACACCAAGTTCCTACGCTTGCATTGGGTGTGCACACATGCTTCGTACATGATTTTGTTGAAAGAATGCTCCGTTAAGTTCGGCCCAAGGCCCAAAACATTAAATTTTGACAAAACCAAGGAGTATTAAACAGAAATAAGATTCTAATTTACTTGTTACTTCAAAGAATGAGAACGACTTTTTTTTTGGGGTAAATTATAAGGACATATTCAAAGTTACTCATGGCTAGTCCAACTAATTTTAATTTATTTACAAGTTTGTTATTTAAAAAATTACTCAAGGGTAGCCCCACTATAGTATATAAGTCTTCTTCTTCTTCTTTTTGCCTTTCTTTCTTCTTTCTTTATCCCTTCCAATATTCTAAACATTTTCTCTACAAAATCTCTCACAATCCATGTTCATGCCTAAATTTTATCTTCTAGTAACTAAAATTTAATTTACTATCCATTCTTGACATATTTTTGAAGTTTTGAACCCATTTTAGGGTTACGAACTTCGAAAATTCGTCCACAGCCGCAACGGGGACGATAATGGACTATGATAGACTACTCAAATTTCTAACAGTCCTGATAGTGGATAGGACTGACAAATGTCCAAATTTTTGGCAATCATGATAATAGATAGGACTTCCAGAATTTTTGGCAGTCCTGACAGTCCAAAAAAATTGACAGTCCTAGAAGAATTTTTTTAATAATCATGGAAACATAAGTCACGTAAGGATTTAATATTTCCATATAATCATTAAGTTACCTTTATAAATATTTGTAAATTTATTCTAGAGATAAATAAATTATCTACTCAATTTAAAAATAAATAAATTATCTACTCTGTTTAAAAAAAAAACTCAAAATTTTAAATCTATCTTATAGATAAGTCTCTCAATTTTGCTTATTTTAAAATAAACATTCATATATACGATCTATATATCCATTTTAGGTATAAATCTGTTTTAGAGATAAGTCTCCCAAATTTGTTCATTTCAAAATAAACATATTTTAGAGATAAGTCTCTCAATTTTAAATCTATTTTGAGTCTCTCAATTATCTACTCGGTTTAAAAAAAAAAATTTAAATTTTAAATCTATATTATGGATAAATCTTCAATTTTCTTCATTTCAAAATAAATCTTCACCTATATTTATAAATATATTTAAGAGATAAGTCTCTCAATTTTAAATTTATTTTAGAGTTATAACCAATGTTTTTATAGCATCTATATCTATAAAATAGGATAAACAATATAATGAGCCACGAAAATAGATACAACAATATGATACGCAAAATGATATTTAGAATGTAATGCTATATCTCAAAATGAAATGGTAATTGTATCTACAATTCATGTCAGAAATATTTAGGATTGTCATAATTTTTGGCAGTCTTAAATACTTCTAGAACTGCCATAAAAGTGGACAGTCCTGAAATGCTTGCTGTACAGCAGTCTATTTCAGGACTGTCCAAATTTATGGCAGTCCTATATGTATTTTGGATTGCCACTTGTGGCAGTCCTAAAGTCGACTTAGTCGCCTACAATTGCTAGAAATTAGGGTTTATTAGGGTTTACTTTCATGCATTGTTTGTGAGGAGCCTTTGGGTACCATATCTGAAATCGGGAATGAGAAGGAAGCGAGGATTTATTAGGATTTATTTTCATACTTTGTTTGTGAGGAGCCTTTGGGTGCCATATATGAAATTGGGAATGAGAAAGAAACTAGGGTTAATCTTTTCTTATATGGAGTGCTTATATATGTGTGGATATGTATGAAATATAGATTTTATTATGAATCTATTTCTGTCATTCCTTTTATTCTTGCTCGAGCCGGATGATGAGAAATTATCATGTCCGGTTCCTTCGGGGGATGGATCCAAAAGAATTCACATATCCCAATAACAAAAAAACCTGACTTGAATGATCCTGTATTAAGAGCTAAATTGGCTAAAGGGATGGGCCATAATTATTATGGGGAACCCGCATGGCCCAATAATATTTTAGTAGTAATTCTAGTAGGCTTAGCAGTTCTGGAACCATCAATGATTGGTGAACCGGCGGATCCATTTGCAACGTCCATGTATTGTTTGTGATGAGCCTTTAATGGAGATGGGGAAGATGAAAATGGTGGAGAAGAAGAAGTAGAGATTTTTGGAGGTTTTGGAAAGAGAGGGAGTAAAATATTTAAATTAAGGTAAAATTTTGATTTTGGATAGCCCAAAGAGTAAAAAAATTAGGTTGTCCTGAATAATTTTCTCTCAAATCTGGGTTAGCTCAAATCCATATTAGCCATGAATAATTTTAGATGTGTCCTTATAATTTACCATTTTTTTTCTAGTCGAACATAATCTAGATCACATTGAGCTTCCAAAACTAAAGTAATCATAAGAAAAAGTTCTTTGTATCATTGCTATTTGGTTCGAAAATGTTCACTCGATGCATGAAAAAAAAAAAAAATTCTCGTGTGCCAAATTTGGGCAATGTCAATTAGCCAGGCTCGGTACTAGCGGTAGTGGAGGTAGTAGTGTTATGTAGGAGTGAGTATTTGGTTTATTCGGTTCCAACCGAATCGAATTGGTCAATAATCGAACCGAACCGAATTAAATCGGTTCGATTTTCGGTTTATTCGATTTTTGGGTTTATTTGTGTTTTTTTTGTTAATACGTATAATAACTGAATATATATATATATATATATATATATATATATATATATATATATATAAACTAAATTTTTTTATTCGGTTTTCGGTTTTGGACCGAAACCGAAACCGAAATCCAAAACCGAAACCGAAACCGAATAAAAAAATTTTTTAGTATTTTCAAAACCGAAACCAAACCGTTTTTTTAAAACCGAACCGAATCTCTTATTCGGTTCGGTTCGGTTCGGTTCGATTTTCGGTTCAAAACCGAATAATGCTCACCCCTAGTGTTATGCTATCGACAAGATTGTCATGTTCTTCATGTGTAGGTCTGTATAACCAATTGTTATATCATGTAAATTGTTATAATATTTGCAACATAACATTATTATTCATGGGTCTAATAGTGGAGAATGTTTAAAGACTTAAATTTTGTAATTAGTGGTGTATGGGCTGGTTCACTAATCTCAATATATAACCAAAGACTTAAATTTTGTAATTAGTGGTGTAGGGGCTGGTTCACTAATCTCAATATATAACCTATCAAGTTCATTTAAGGATGAAATATGACAATCTAGACTGACATGGGTTTTACTTCTAGGCCTCATTTGGTTCAGACAATCATGAGGTTGGAAAAAGAAAGTCGTTACTTTTTTTATGTTTGGGTGTCAAAAAATTGAGAAAAAAAAGAAAAATAATTTTCAATGGAAGAGAAGTAGGAGGAAAAATTATTTCATCCATCCAAGTAAGGAATCCTACCTTGAAGTATTCACTTTGCTTTTCAATTTTCTTGGCATTTTCAAACATCCGAAAGTAAAATCAACAGAAATTGTAATTTCTCAAAAGAAAGGAAATACCAAGGAATTGACTTCCTTTCCATTCCTTTCCGCGAACCAAACTAGGCCCTAAAACCAAGTTGTGAGACTAACTCAATATACTGAAGCGTTTGTGCTTCTTCGTAGGGTTTTACCTAATTTCTTTTTTAATCTATATACTAGTATTCAAGGTTGGATCAAGGTTTGGATTGCGCTATTCGAAATTAGTTTTGATTGCCCTTTAACCTTTATTGTAGGCTGATCCTGGAGGGTCACCCACGATTCCGACTTTTATTGAGATCATGTTGAATCTGGGAGTTGTCCTAAGCAAAGAAAGATTGTTAAGTCTTGTCTGACTTACCCTTGGATAGGCCCTGCACGAGCCACCATGCATTTTGATGCCTATGCCTCCTTGTATCTCACTGCATAGGTGATCAAATCGTTCACAAGAATTACACATCTTAGTGTGCATTATATAAAGTTGTGTCAAGATAATTTGAAAGTATCTTGAATGTTTGTGTCTAGCCTATGAATTCTATCCTACATATTAAATTTACCTAACCTAGGCTTTGATACCATTTAACACAGGACAAGAGCCAAAGGAAGAAAAAAAACGATTAATTGGTGGAATTTAGTTGACAACTTTTGTACCTATACAAATATACTTTTATTCATCAATCATCTTCAATTTGTCCAGCTAAAAAGGTCTATATAACGTTGAATTACATATCTGTGAATAAAGATAAAAATATAACCATATATGATCTAATACAGCATGAAACATTTAAACTAATCTAAATTAACAACCAAGCTAGTGGTGAAATTTTTTGTGGAAAATAAATTAATTTCACAAAATTATTTTACTAGAAGAAAATTTTCATATAATTTTAAATTTTGCTTATGGAAAATTTAATTTTGGTGTTTGATTGTCGTTATTTTCAATGCAAGATAATTCTTTTCCATGCAAAATGATTTTTTTCAACGGATTGGGCCATTTCATTCTCCATCACTTTAGAAAAAAAATATGGAAAATGGTATTTTTTGGAAAATAATTCATGAAAAATATAAACTATCAAACACTATAAATTATGGAAATTTTGTGAAAATATATTTTCCTTGAAGAAAAGCCCAATCAAACACAACATAACGAAAAATTGAAACTAATAAATTATGATACTCCGTCACCAACCAACCCCTTTCTCCATTCCTCTTCTCCTAACACTCCAACCCACCACCCCAATGCCACGACTTTGTGATAGCAGCAACCATGATCTCTTCACCTCACCATAAGGTCCATAACACCATACTTCCATTCCACATCTTTTTGTCCTGTCTTCAATACCTGCAACTAGCATTATCGTTGCCCATGATTTCGCTTAGGATAGGATCGTTGCACGTATTTCATATTACTTGTGAAAAGCAAATAATATTTTTTTAACTGTTTACTACTTGAAAAGAGCAAATGTCGATCTTAATTTTTTATTGAGTAATGCTACAGTTACAACCAAATGCTTACAATCCTCTTACAACTTTCACCCATTGCTGACATGTGGACCATGGCCCACATGTCAGCACATGGGTGAGTGGTTGTAAAAGAGTTGTAAGAATTTGGTAGTAGACTTAGCATTATTGTTTTTTATTTATTGGGAAGAACAAACAACAGCCTCATTTAATTTTTTTTCTACATGTATTTATTTGCCTACCCATGTTAAATTTAATGAAAAGATAAAGATAATTTTGAAATAAATTTTTGTATGGTGAAATCAAGTTTTCTTATTATATAATAGTGTTAGTATCTATGCACATGCATTGGATGTATTTTAATTGCCTATTAATTAACTTTTCTGTATTTGGGAGGAGCAAAAGGAACCAGAAGAATAAACTATATTTTCCTTAATTTTTTTATATATGTTATTACCTAGCTGTCCTCATTTAATTTGATGCGCATTTTTAATTAGTTAAGTTAGGTAAGGGTATATTTGAAAAAAAAAATCACGGTGAAGCCGCTTTTCTTCTTATATACTACTAGTAAACATAGATGATGATATTTTTGGAACAAATTTTTTTTACGGTAAAACCTATTTTTCTCATTATATATTAGTACTAGAGCTATTCCAAGAAACATTAAAAATATTAACCTTTACTTCCAGAGATAACTAAGAAACGGACAGAAAATTAACCAGGAGCAATTAAGCAAAAGAATTCAAAAATCCAATCTAGGGCATCAAGAATCGTCGAATTTCCCCCCAAAATAGCAAGAAACGAGCTCCTTGAAGCCCTATAAACCACTGACCTATATGGAATTCGACAAATTGGAGACATTTGCCTGAGCACCCATCTCCGAGCAGGAAGAAGAGCGGTTCGCCAGCAAGAAACCAAAGGGTATTCGCGAATTGGGCGGGGGGAGCTGGTGGAGACTCGAGGTTTTTTTTTTTTGGGGGGGGGGGGGGGGGGGGGGTGGGGGTGGGGGTGGGGAGCGCGGGAGCTCTGTAAAAAATCCTAGTGGAAAACCCTAACCGCCATTAACATCGCAAAAACTCTCATTTTTTTCCCTCTCCCTCTCTCTTTCTCTGTCTCTTCTCTCTCCTCTCTCTATATTTTGGAAGAGCCTTTTGCGGAAATAGGACGGAATTGTGGAAGGAGTTGGGTCTGACGACATAGCCTCGGTCTTGAGGAATTAAAACATAAATAACCCTCATTTGAGTGGGGGTCAAAGGGAGTCATCGGATCCGACTCGAATAGTGCTAGTGGTTGTTCCGTTAGTGTCGTTGATCCATATTTTTGACCCGGATCTAACCTGTATAAACTTTGGGTCGGATTCGGTTTCTCCATACCTTATCCATTCACTACAAGTACCCTCGAGTCCAAATGTTTCGGCAGACGTTTGATATGCAAAATTTGTTTTATTCTCGGACTAAATAATTTATGGTATAAAATATATTTTTATGTTTGGTTTAGAATATAAAAAATTATTTCGAGAATTGTGAATATTCGGATTAAAAAATGTTCACAAAACATGAAAAACTTATCTCCTAAGTATAGGTAGATTTTTTTGGTCTAGATATTTTTCTCTTTTTTAGAAATGGCCTCTTTTGTACTTTTTGAAAATTTTAAAGACAATTTTGGGTTTTTCCTTTTTTTTGCTTCATATATATATATATATATATATATATATATATATATATATATATATATATATATATATATATATATATATATATATATATATATATTGTCACTTCCCGTTTCAGAATGCGTATTCTAAATACATGTACTGCTGGAATGTATTCATTTAATATTTATCATGTACTGTTCTGTATTTAAATTCTTTTAATTTTCTGCTAATTATTTTTCTGTATTTTATTTCTGTATTTTACTTTATGCTTTTATACTCTGCTTTAGCTTTGTTTTGGGTTCGGCTTGAATTGGTTTAATTATGTTGGTTCAACATGAACCCAAACCCCCACCTACCACCACCCCATTTAAAGCCCCAAACCCTTTCTCTCTCTTCATTACTTCTTCTCATTACTCTTCTTCTTCCTCATAACTCTCCCACCAACCTAGAAGAGATAGGCAAGTGCCAACTTGCTTCTTGATGGATCTCCATTTTTGTTGTTCCATTGTCTTCCTCTCAACATTCTAAGACACTTTAGTGTTTGGCATTTTCAATTTCTATGGCTAAATTCTTCTAGATCTAAGTTTATAGTAATTTCGAATTTTTTGGGTTTTGATCTATTTAACATTGTTATTTCCAAGTTTTGGTGGTTCCATATTATAGAGAATTTTGTTCTACCCCATTTTGACCTATGGAAGTCCAAATTTGGACTTGCTGTGAAGGTTTTATGGAGCTTGGAAGCCAAGGGTTCCATGACCATCCTTCTCAGGTTTTCTGAGAAGATGGGTCCCCACTTTCTCAGCCGCATGAAACTTTATTTTCCAACCGCATGGGATTTTTATTTCTCAGCCGCATGAAACTTTATTTCCCAACCGCATGAGATTTTTATTTCTCAGCCGCATGAAACTTTATTTTCCAACCGCATGAGATTTTTATTTCTCAGCCGCATGAAACTTTATTTCCAAATCGCATGAGATTTTTATTTCTCAGCCGCATAAACTTTATTTTCCAACCGCATGAGACTTTTATTTCTCAGCCGCATGAAACTTTATTCTCCAACCGCATGAGATTTTTATTTCTCAGCCGCATGAAACTTTATTTTCCAACCGCATGAGATTTTTATTTCTCAGCCGCATGAAATCTTTATTTCCCGAATTTGGCATTAATTAACATTGATTGTTATCTTGATTAATAATTGATCATGCGTTCCTAGATGGAACTAAGAGACTGACTAGTCGTCTTATTAAATTAAATGGAATAAGATACGTTCATATTAATTATGAACTATTGTAATCGATTGGTCGATCCCGAATATTGGCATACAGGCATATGCAGGTTTCAATTTATTTATTTTTTTCTACAAAACAGCATGTGTACTTTATGGTCAAGGCATGATTTATTCCGTGGTTAGTTTTAATTGTTGTATTATGCTATGTAAGACCTACAACCTAACCGCACAGGTATCGTTGTAGAGTTGGGCATATTGTACTTTGTACGGAAGTACTCATTCTGAATGACCATGATCCACGGCATGGGATTTTACTTAACATAGAGGCTACTAAGTTAAATAAAATAATGATTGCATGGAGAGAATGGATTTTCGAGTTCTTATATGGCAGCCCTCTTTGGGACTATTAGCGCCCGACAGGCCGGCTGGTTCCCACAGATACTGCAAATCTGTCACACGGGCAGGGAGCGGTATCTGCTTATATTATTTATTGTATATTGATGACGGGTGTCCCGCTGGAACTCGTCTAATTCATGATTGGCGTAATTGATTGACTGGGTAGACTAGCCTTGCTTGCACATAGTAAGAACTGAGGAATCATTTATCGCATAATTTCAAGATAACTTGGAACCCACAATAGCAAGCCGTAGTAGTTGCATGGCCGTTTAAATTGATTTGGTTGTGTACTGTATCTCCTCTGTTACCTAACTGAGATGATCAGAATGTCAGGACATGACGTGCCAACTTCTGTCCTTGTTTGGTTGGGAGGTTGGTTCGAAGTGTCGTGATGTTACGTGAATCCCAGTAGCAAGCAGAGATCTATTATTATATTCTCTTAGTTACTGGTTTAAATTCCTTATATCGTGCTTCCTTGTGGTACTTGCTATTAGAGATCTAACCTCTCTGGTTTTGCATGGCCAGATCTAGAGCCAGTTCCCGAGGACTCAGCTTACTTCCACCTCCAAGATGGTCAATACTAGAGGAATGATCGCAGGAGGACTCGAATGGGTTTCTTACTTTTCTGTTCGTTTTGTTAATTACTTTACATTTTACCGCTTGGCACCGACATGTTAGTCAGATAGTCTTGCACTTACTTTTATATAATTGTAATTAAGTCAAACTGCAGCTGATAATAATTGTGTATATGTTGCTATATCATCTGGCTATATTTTGTAAAGCCACATCTCAAGAACATTTTGACTAAGCATTTGGGACGCCTTATTGCTTTATCTTAAATGTTCTCTGTTATTGCTTCTTGTTTAAATGATTGAGACAATAGATGTGAAGTGACCATAGCGAGACTTTCATGTAGTATGCACCCCCTTGTCTTTTAGACATCATTGATCGTATTATATGGTATTCATCTACCCGTAATACGTAGCTGGCTGAGTCATTCCTTCGTTCTCCAGTATTCTGGTTCTGGGCCGTGACAAGGTTTTAGTGGTGGCCCATGCAGGTCTGATTTCTGACTTGTGGGGTGTTTTGATTTATAGGATGTCTCAATCACACATGTTCCCCTTGATCTCATGATTCGTTGTTCTCAATCCTAGCTTGACCTTCTCATATCCTTGGGCTTAATTGATCCTTCATGTCCGGTCATTTGATTGTTCTCTTGTCCCTTTTCTTAGGGGCACCTCGTCCGTACCTGTCAGGACTGGACAACAACAACAAGGGCAACATGGGCAACATGACCAGGTCGGTCAGCAACAAGGGCCAGTACTACCTCAAGAGACTATCCAAGAAGAAGTGATAGTGGAAGCAGCAGCTGGATCGCAGTATCCGAATGTTCCACCACCACCAACAGTTCTACCTACCCCTGCAGAAATGGACACATCGACACTTCTGGAAATCATGAGAGGGATGATGGCTACTCAGCAACATCAGATGTTAGCCCAGCAGCGCATGCACGCTCAGTTGCAAGAGCAGAATGTATTACTCAACCAAGGATTACAGACGGCTTTGGAAAGAGGGGCAAGAACATATTCAGGAGCATCAGCCAGGTTTTGCAAATACAACCCCCGTCGTTTCGAGGGCACGGAGGACGCCATCTCAGCAGATGCATGGTGTAGGCCTCAAAAATGAAAGTCACGCTGAGTTGATCAGAACAAGTCCAAACAGTCACGCTGAGTTGATTAGGACAAAGTCAAAAGTCACGCTCAGTTGATCCAGACAATATAAACAAATCACGCTGGGAGACAGCTCATCATTTGTCAAAGAGTAATTATGACTGACAACACGACAGTCGAAGAATATCTCTTCGTATGCCACGTATACACAGAATTCGAGAGATCATCGCCGTCTGTTACGTGATTTTCGAAATCTTCTTCAGCAAGACTCAGCCTTCATCGAGTTGGCGCACCAAAAGGGTTTCTTATCATTTAATGCGACTGACAAAGCAATCACTGTCAGAGATTTTGTGTCAGTCGAGACACGCCGAATCAAGACAGCTGATAGTTCTATCTCAAGTCTGCGTGTATTTGTGATCTTCATCTCAAGTTTACGTGGATTCTGAAGTTTTCTTCCTCAAGTTTGCGTGGATTTTGAAGCTCTTTGCCTCGAGTCTGCGTGGATCCTGAAGCTTCTTGCCCCAAGTTTGCGTGGATTTTGAAGCTTTCTATACCGAGTTTGCGTGGATTTCGTCTTCAACAAATCTGCGTAGATTTCATCAAATTGGAGTACGTGGCAACCATGCCACTGATCTCTCGCCTGCGTGTCCTGTAACTTGTACATGACTCATGCATGATCGCCATGTGTCTAACAGTTACAAGCCACGTCCAGTAACTGCTCACAGCCTTGCGTATGTTAAATCCTGCGTGATTTTTAACTAGGCATAGGCTGTGAAGACAGTTATCTTTTCAGTTATTATTTTTGACTCTATAAATAGAGTTCTTTTTCTCATTCATTGTACAGATACACTGATATCTACTGTCAAAATTTTGAGAGCTTTTCTTCTTCGCATAGTCCAAGGGATAAAGCGATCGTCTTCTAGATCGGATTCCTACAGTTGTAATTTTCCCAGAAACACAACAAATAAAGAGAATTTCTTTATGGAAAACAAATTGGCGACTCTGCTGGGGAAAACCATCTCCTCTTCTGAGATGGCAACAACTCAATGCGATACTTCGTCAGTCGGCTCGACGAAGAAGGTGATGACGATCAAATTCGATCAACTCGCCTATGAAGAAATATAGCAGGCTAAGGGTGGCAAGCCCACTCCAGCCTCCATCATCACTGCCAAGTCGAAGGGACACTATGTCTATGTCCCTAAGAATCAGTTGGCAGTCAATGGTGAAGTCTCTGCAACAGTGTCTACTCTTAACACTGGCAAGAACTCCACTGCAAGCATGCACACTCTTGTGCGCTCGAAGATGACAGTAACCAAAAGTCACGCTGACAGTACTGGCTCTTTAGCCAAATCTGTTCCAGCGTGCAAATTCAATCCCAAAAGTCACGCTTACAGTACTGGTTCTTTAGCCAAATCTGTTCCAGCGTGCAAATTTAACTCTAAAAGTCACGCTGATAATACTGGCTCCTTAGCCAAATCTATTCCAGTGTGCAATTCCACATTCAACAGTCACGCTGACAGTACTGGTTCCTTAGCCAAATCTGTTCCAGCGTGTAATTCTAAAATCAAAAGTCACGCTAACAGCTCTGGTTCTTTAACCAAGTCTGTTTCAGCGTGTATTTCATCAGAGAAGAATAGCTCCTTAGTTATCTCTTCTTCTTTACCGAGTTCTACTAGAACTGGGGGTGGTCTTCCACACAAAGTCCCTTCGAAAAGGAATAACTCTTTAGTTGTTTCTTCTGCTCCTGTAGTTTTTACTTTAGGAACAGCTTTGATTGACAATCTTGTTAGTCAAAGGAAAGGAGATAGTCCTTTGACTACTCTTCCTTCTGGACATTCTATGTCTCAAAATCTGAATGAGTCTAAGAAGAAACATTCTTCTATGACTTCTTCAAATTGGGCACAGAATCTGTCCATTAAAGAGGGTTTGTTACCAACTCCTAATCAAAGGAGTGGTTCAACTCTTCCTTCTCTGCAAATATCCAGATCAATGGAAGGAAAACTCCATGTTTCCAAAATTAATATGTTACCTTCCACTGATTTAAGAACAAAACGCAGCACTTCTGGTGTTAAGAAACCATACCAATTGGATATGAAGATAAAAGATCCAGATGCAGAGTATGCAAGAAATTATGTAGCTCATATTAATCACTCTCTGTATAATCAAGAGCCATCAAGACCCAAGAACAGGAAGTATACTCCTCAATCTTCACAAACAGATTTACGAGAATATCTTCAACAGAAGAGAAGGAGTAATTCTATGTCAAAGGAACATGCTGAATGTGACTTCTATCCAAGAGTCATAATTCAGTGTCGATGTCAATCAACGGTTCAAGACCATGGTGATCATGAATGTGACTTCCAGCCAAGAGTCACAATGCAATGCAGATGTCAAACTAAACGACAGTCTGTCTTCAATCGGATTCAGTATGAACCTATGCCTGATGAAGATGAGCCTTTGTTTGCCTCTGTTAACATGACTTCTCGGGACACCGGGGGTAGAGTTGATAGTCCAGATGGAGTATATAGAAACACCGGAGCAAGAGTCCTGGCTTCTAGTCAAAGAAATTTGATCTCTGAAATTGATTCTGAATTCCTTGGAGAATCTAACTTCCCACCTCTTCCTACTGGGGGTAGTTCTCCTATAATTGACTTTGATGCACGAAGCAATGATTCAGAGCATACAACATCCACTAGTTCATCAATAATCCCTCGTACAGTCACGACTTACATGGTTGATGGGAATACTGATGAACCTTCTTCTTCCTTGACTCCTCAAGATCAAAGAATTGCTTCTTTGGAACAGCAAATGAAGTCTATGACTGATACTATGAAGTCGATGTATGAACTCATGATAGCTCAGTTGCAAAATCGACAGACTGTACCAGACGCCATACCAGTTGATACTGATATAAGTCCAGTACAAGTTCCTCCAGCAGTACAATCCAATACTCCTGGACCAGCTCAACCAAATCCTAGTCTCTCTGGAGCTGGAGGTAGTGCTTACAATGCTGTTCCTCCTCCCAACTATTCTCTACAAGCCACAACTCCACAATCTCCTGGAGTTGTCTCTGAAGAATTGAAGAATCTCAAAACTCAATTCGAGGCATTCAAACAGAAGGATGGTTTACAAAGGTTAGGCATCAAGCAGCCTTATCCGATAGAATGGAAGCAAGTATCATATCCTCCCAAATACAAGCCTCCTACTATCTCATTCTATGATGGAACCACTTCTCCAAGTCAGTTTATTAATCACTTTGAAGTGATGACTGATCAACTGCAACCAAGCGACGCCCTCCTTACTCGGGTGTTTATTGGATGTCTCAAGGGAACAGCTTATGAATGGTATAGGAGTCTCCCAGATGGGTGTATTACCTCATTTGCTGGTTTCAAACAGATATTTCTTGAAAGATTCTATGAAGGGCTTAATGATATGACTATGTCTGCTCTCATTAGAATCAAGCAGAAAAATAATAAATCTACAGAGGAATACATTGAACGGTTTCGAAGAGAAGCTCTGAAGATGCCTCTTGGAACTCCTGATGCTGTCACCATTGACACATGCAAATCAAACTTGTTGCCAATCATCAGTATGTGGACAGGGTCCACTCAATTTCAAGACTGGCCTTCCTTCATAGTCAGTGCCAAAGCTGCAGAAATCAGTACTGAAACCTTCAGAGGTTTAGGAGTGCAGATGACTCCTAAAGAAACAGGACAAGGTGCTAACAATAAAAATAATGCTCGCAAGGGAAAAGAAACTCTTGAAGTTAATCTTCAGAGCAAAGATGCATCAAATGTTCAAACTCCTGCCTCTACAACTCAACAATCAAGAACACCTCGCCCCAAAGAAGAATATTCTTTTGATGACGATGATGTCCTTGGTATCTTTGAATGTCTGCTGAAAGGTAATAAAATACAATTACCTGAAATCAAGAAACCTGATGAAGCTGGGAAGACAGATCATCCTAAATACTGTCCATACCACAGAATGCTGGGTCACACAATTCGTACATGTTATGTACTGAAAGGAAAGATCCAAGAAATGATTAAGTCTGGAGCTATCTCTCTTACTCCAAAAGAGAAGACTGTCACTTCTAATGTCGTCTCTATGCAATTTGGAGACTTCCTTCATCAATTTTTTGAAAGCGGAATTGTTCCTATTCCCAAGACAACTCTTGAAATAGTGAATATTCCTCCTCCACAGTCTGAAGGATTAGTGCCAATCACTTTGGAGACTGGAGAAATCATGTGGATTCATCCTGATCTAGTAGCAGACTTTGAATCTCCTTCTCCTCAAAGGATTACTTCTCGAAAGTCCAAGAAGGCTGGAAAGATCAAGTCATGTCATATGACTTCTCTTGGGTCTACCTCTGACACAGAGCCAAAAGAAAAAGAAGAAGCACTTGCTAGTGCTACTCGAACAGGGAAACCTTATCTAAAGGATTATTCTAAAAATCCTGAAGATCCTACTGATATCCCTTCAGCTACTAAAGATGCTCCTAATGTTCCTCCTGAAGAAGAATCATATACTGCACCTGTTCCTTCAACTACACCAGTTGAACCTGTTTCTCCCAAGCCCACAACTCTTGAGAAAGGCAAGCAACAAGCTCAGTTTGATAAACCAATCAAGAAGTCTCCTCCTCTTGGACTTCAGAAGCCTTACAACTTTGACATTTTGGCTCAACTTGCTAATACTCCAGCTAGAATGTCCCTCTTTGAACTTCTACGTCTTTCTAAAGAAACTCGAGAGACGTTAAGTGAAGCACTTCTACAAGCTGACTCTTGTCTTGCACAATTAAAGAAACCAGATGCGGAACCTGCCACTTGCTTACATTGCAACAGTGTACTGGAGATTATCCCAAATATCACCTTTACACAAGACGACATGCTACTGGAGGATAATCGACATGACCGGCCTCTCTACTACACTGGTTATATTGATACGATGAAGATAGATCGTATCCTCATTGACCCAGGGTCTGCTATAAGCATAATGCCAAAGAGTTTGTTGGATGAACTAAAAATCCCTCTTCACAAGCTCTCCAAGACGGTTACTACTATCTTGGGATTCAATCAAAGCCGAAGTGAGCCTTTGGGAAATATTCATCTGAAGCTTCAGATAGGCGATTTCAGATCTAAAGTTACTTTCTATGTGATCGAGATCGTGGGATCCTATAATCTTCTTCTAGGGAGGCCCTTTCTTCATGAAAATAATGTGGTGCCCTCTACTCTTCATCAATGTTTTAAATACATTGATAGCAACGGAAGAGTACAAAAAGAAGTTGCTGATATAAATCCCTTCCATGGGGTTGAAGCTTATTTCAATGATTCCTGAATGTACAAAGAAGAGTATACAAGGGTCATACAAGCTATGGAGAAAGAGGACGCACAAAATGAAACCTTAATAATTCCTGTTAAAGGTCGAACTACTCAGCAACAATCTCCCAAACTCTCTGGAGAAGATTCTTTCATCATTCCAGTGAGTGGACGGATCTCTCCGTTACCTCAGTCGTCTACTCAAAATACACTGATCATTCCTGTCAGTGGGCGTACTACAGTTCCTGTATCTTTACAGGATACTCTGCTAATTCCAGTTGGAGGGCGGACTACTCTTCCATCACAAGCTTCAAGGGAGCTCACCTCTTCTGAGCCATTTGTTATCGATCTTAATCGAAACAAAGCTTCTTCTTCTTCTCCCCCTTTAGTCATTGATTTGGCTAAAATCTCTAAGGCTCAGCCTTCTCCCAATGTAAATATTGCTGCTTTTACATTTAATGAAAAGTCTCCACCTTTGCAGTACGTTGATGTGTGTAATTATGTTCATAGTTATTTACATCTGTTAGATGACTTGAACATAATAACCATAGGAGTTATACAGACTGTTCATACAGATGTATCTCTAGAACCTGTACAATCTTCATACTTTCTAGTTCCTAGCAGAAAGCCAGGAGACATTCCAATATTCTTTTACAAAGGGCCCCAAAGTCCTTCTGATTTAGAAGATGATGACAAAAATGATGATACTGGAAGATTACAACTACGTCGTTATAGTCAGAAATCTAGAGACATCATCAAAAATATGGGCTATGACTTCAGGACTGGCCTCAATGATGGAAAAGGAAGAAAAATGCCTGTTCGGATTCCTCCTTTGAAATATGGAAGGACGAAATACGGATTGGGTTATACTGCTCCTACTCCTTTTATCAATATTGTCCATGAAGATCCCGAATCTGATGAAGATAAGATATCTGATTCTTCTAGTACCACTTCTTGGGATTCCGATACAAGTACCGGTGACTTCTACTGCAACATTCTGTCTTCCAACATGGTTTCTATTGACTGTTCTGAAGAAAGTGATGAAGACAAAGAAGAATTTGAAATCTCACCTGAATCAGAACAATGGGCCCAAAGGTTAGATAATCAATGTGAATTCTGATTTGAGCAAAAAGAACCTCCGACTGAAGATAAGCTTGTTCAAATAGATGTTGGTGAAGAGGGATCCCCCAAACCAATATTCATCAGTGAAAGTCTTTCAGAAGCTGATAAACAAGACATGATCAAGCTCATTCGTGATTACATCGATGTCTTTGCTTGGAGTTATGAAGATATGCCAGGGCTTGATCCTCAAATCGCAACTCACAAATTGAATATCTTGCCGAATGCTAAACCGGTCAAACAACAACAGCGACGATTTCGTCCAGACATTATGGATGCAATTGAAGCTGAAGTCAATAAACTCATTACCTTCGGGTTTATTAGAGAGGAACAACATCCCGATTGGGTGGCTAACATTGTTCCTATTCTTAAAAAGACTGGCAAGATCAGAGTATGCATAGACTTCCGCGATCTCAATGCGGCATGTCCTAAAGACGAATTCCCTCTACCAATCACTGATGTCATGGTTGATAATACCTGTGGATTTGAACGAATGTCATTCATGGACGGGTATTCTGGGTACAATCAGATCAAAATGTTTCCAGATGACGAGAAGCACACTTCTTTCAGAACGCCGATTGGTACATACTGTTATACAGTTATACCATTCGATCTCAAGAATGCAGGAGCAACTTATCAACGAGCTATGAGCACTATATTCCGTGAACATTTGCAAAAAATAGTCGAATGCTATGTTGATGATATTGCAGTCAAAAGTCGACAAAAGGAGGATCATATCCAAGATTTGAAGACTATATTTGATCTAATGCGTAAGCATCAATTAAAGATGAACCCTACTAAGTCCTTCTTAGGCGTCTCTAGTGGTAAATTTCTCGGCTTCGTCATTACCTCTAAAGGTATACACGTGGATCCCGAGAAGATCAAAGCCATCCAAGAGATGCGTCCTCCACGCACCTTAAAAGAGCTACGAGGATTTCAAGGAAGAATCGCTTATATCAGGAGATTCATCTCTAATTTATCAGGACGCTGCAGACCATTCAATAAACTTATAAAGAAAGGTGTCTCTTTTGTCTGGAATGATGAATGTCAGAAAGCATTCGATGATATAAAACAATATCTAATGAGCCCTCCAGTATTGGTACCTCCCGTCTCAGGAATACCGTTCCTCCTCTATACTCGAGCAATGAGTCATTCATTGGGTGCATTACTCGCTCAAAAGAATCAAAATGGCCATGAACAAGCCATTTATTATCTCAGCCGCACTATGACCGGAGCTGAACCTCGATATTCACCGGTTGAAAAAGAATATCTAGCTTTGATGTTTGCTGTCCAAAAGACACGTTATTATATCACTGGCCAGACTATTCATGTCATCTCCAGGATCAATCCTATACGGATCATGATGAAGAAACCCAGTGTTTTGAATTCTCGATTGGCTAACTGGGGAATCCTACTTGCTCAGTATGACATGCACTATATTCCTCAGAAATCAGTCAAAGGACAAGCTTTAGCCGATTTTCTGGCTGCTCACTCAGTTCCAGAAAATTCAAAACTCTATGATGAAATCCCAGATGAAGTCCTAGATTCAAATCAAATTGCTGAAGAAGATCCTACTTGGCGTCTATTCTTTGATGGAGCATCAAGAATCGGTCCTAATGGCGATATTGTCGCTGGAGTTGGAATTGTTCTTGTATCGCCAGAAGGTCTTGCTATCCAAAGAGCTTATTCTCTTGATCAGCCATGTTCAAACAATATAGCTGAGTATAATGCACTACTTATTGGTCTTTAACTCGCTAAACATCTGAATATTCAACATTTGGAGGCGTATGGAGACTCTAAACTCATTGTCAATCAGATCAGGGGTACTTATGAAGTTCGTCATCAAGATCTGGTTTCTTATCATAGAGCAGCTATATCTATGGCTTCTTCGTTTAAAGAATTCTTCATTGAACATGTTAGGCGAGCATGTAACACAGAAGCTGATGCTCTTGCTAATCTTGCGGCGGTGCTGGCTATTCCAATCAGACGGCAACAAATGATTGTTGTTCGTAATCGAGAATTATTTCATCTTGAAAATAACTTGACTCTAGGACTTCCAGTTGACATTGAAGAATCAACATCTCATGACGTCAACACAACAAGAGGATTTAGATTCAGTCGTAAATCGATATCATCTTCATCCGATTCCAGCATGGAATTCATCTTCAGTAACTCGACTGAGAATCAGAATACGGATAAAGATTGGAGACTTCCTTTCTTAGATCTCGTATTATATGATATTCTTCCGGATGATCCGAGTGAGGCAGCATCTATCAGACGACGATCACTCAGATTCTACTACAATCATACAACAAAGACCTTATATCGTCGAGCTTATGATGGTTTACTTCTTCGATGTGTTGCCGGTGACGAGGCTCGACAAATTATCCGTGAAGCACATGATGGAATCTGTGGAGCGCATCAGCCAGGACCAAAACTTCAAGACCGTATTCGACGTATGGGTTATTATTGGCCCACTATGGTATCTGATGCCATCGAATATGCAAAGAAATATAAAGCTTGTCAAATCTATATGGATTTTATTCATCAACCCTCGGAATTTCTACATCCGACGGTAGCATCATGGCCCTTCGAAGCTTGGGGCATGGATATTGTCGGCCCGATCAATCCGCCGTCATCTAAAGGTCATCGGTTTATTCTCGCAATAACTGATTACATCTCCAAATGGGCCGAAGCCATTCCTTTATCTGAAGTTAAGATGTCCAATGTCATCAGCTTTATTAAGCACCACGTCATCTACAGATTTGGTGTTCCTCGACGCATTATTTATGATAACGGACCACAGTTCGTCAGCCAGAAATTTACTCGATTCTGTGACGATCACCGGATCAATAATGTGGCTTCTACCGCATATAATCCGGCAGCTAACGGATTAGCAGAAGCTTTCAACAAGACTATCATCAAACTCCTAAAGAAGTTTGTCTCCACTAACAAACGTAATTGGAGTGACAAGCTCGGTGAATGTTTATGGACTTATCGTACTATAGTTCGTAATGCTACTAAATGTACACCTTTCTCTCTGGTGTATAGTTGCGAAGCTGTTCTTCCATTAGAGATTCAAATTCCTTCTTTAAGGATAGCAATCGCTAATGAACTCACTGCTGAAAATAATGATCGTCTTCGACTTCAGGAATTAGAAGCTCTGGATGAAAAACGATTATCTGCTCAACAGAATATTGAATTCTATCAAGCTAGAATTTCAAGAGCTTTTAATAAAAAAGTCAGAGTTCGATTGTATCAAAAAGAAGAACTTGTTCTAACAGTCAGACGTCCTATGACTATGACTCATATGAGTAAGGGCAAATTCGACGCAAAGTGGGAAGGTCCCTATATTGTGAGCAAAGTTTTCTCAAATGGAGCTTATCAACTCTCAGAATTGGATGGTCAAAAAGTTTTGATGCCTATTAATGGCAAGTTCCTTAAGAAGTACTATGTATAAAAGTAAATGCCTGTAATCATCAGACAAATTCATGTTTAGAAATAAAATTTTTATTTTATTTTCATGAATGATGATACATGATATTAAGGAAGATCACTATCATCCTTCTCTACATTTGGACGTGGGCCACTGCCGTCCTTCACGAAGACGTGATCAGCAAAAGAACCGAGAACCTCCTTGCTAGAACCCACGAGGAACTTACAAGCGGTCATCCTCATGGCTTCTTCTTCTTCAGTCCTTCCTGGTTCGAGCAGGAAATCCAGAATATCCCTTGGTGGCTTGGGTGCAGATGAACCTTCGCCTGCTTCCATCTTCTTCGATTGAACTGGATCAGCAGGGTGTTCTTCAATGCCTTTCTGAACCTTTGAGGCTATCTCAGTCTTCTTGGATGCTTCTCCAGATGACATTTTTATATTGAGGAGTGGAAGTATTCGTTCTCGTCAGATTTCTGCTATATTTATAGGCAGAAGTTCCTCAAATAGTGAAGCGTCACATTCATCCGACGATTCATATATTCATTAATGCTTGACGGTTCATCCGTTCATTTCTCACATTCATCCGACGATTCACACATTCATTAATACTTGACGTTCCATCCGTTCATTTATTATGTTCATCCGTTCATATTCTTCTATCAAATTATTAAGTGGGGATTCGTTATTTATCATGTTTTCATAATCTCTGAATCAATTCCGAATCTATCTACTCATTTGTCATGTTTTGACCTCTGCATAGAAATCAATCTATTTTCTTTTGAGTTCCTACATATTATCACGTCTATAATACCTCTGATAATATCATATACTCTAAAACAGAAAAGATGATTTTATTATCTATCATGTCCACAATTCATCCACAAATACAAATCATTGAGCATAGAAGAATTGTCATTTCCATTCTCATTTCACCATAAAAAGTCCATTATATTTTCTTAGACTTTTTTATAAATCATAATGGAAATCTATTACAATCTTGGATTTTCATTCTACACCACAACAATAACCTAATAGAGATCTATCTTCTTCTTTGGATCTTCTCCGTCGGACCTTCTCCGTCAGGTTCGTTGTTGGTGGCAATTCCTGACTGTCTGGGTCTCAGTCACGACCAGATCAGCAGGAATCAAACTCTGGTCTTTTCTCTCAGACGAGAGGAGAACCACAGAGTATGGCAGCCTGAAGTCGTGGTGCTGCCAATACAATTGGTGGATGGAGGGTAACCTCTCAAAGAAGATAGGAATGTATTCCACATTGGGATACAATTCCTAGTTCTGCCTTAAAAGGAACTCTACTACCCGATTTCTCGGTAGTAGAGTTGACTCCACCATCCAACTCTCGTGTATAAAGGCTCTTCCTACCATCTAAGGAAGACCCTTCTATCCCACGAAGAGTTCTGAGTTGTCTGATTTACGCGTCAAAAGCGTATGAGCTCCCTGATGTAGGTGTCAGCAAGATATTCTCTACAGCATCCACATCACTAATGCCAGTTCTGAAAAAAAATTTCAACCGAGCTTCTGCAGAAAACAGTAAGGAAGAAGAGATTAAAATCAACAGAAATGTCATTTGGCACGCACTGGCTAGTCAAGCGTGCATTGTTCAGTCAGAAACAAAAAGCCTGTCTTCAACAGCAACAAAATAGTACGCGTACTATACGGGACTTACCTTCAAGTTTGGTGCTAAGGACTGGCAAACTCATGTTTGATACAGTGTGCAGAAGTTGAACATTAGAAAACATTGCTTTCTTATTTAAGAATGAAATCTCCCAAAAATTTCATTCTCAGAGAAGAGGAAGAGAAATGGGAGATGAGTATATGTGAAACTCTTCTGTCTATTTAAAGGGCAAAGTACAAATTTATTCTTGGAAAAGATCCGCATAAATAGCGCTCGTAAACCGTGGAATGAGTGTCACGTGTGCTTTGGAAGACAGAGCAACATTGAAAATAGTCAAAGGGTGCTAATTAATATTCTTCATTAATGCACGCAGATCAAACACAGAAGTTGTACTTCATTTCTTAAGACAGGCACTGATGGCCTTACAAAAGACAAAACAAAAAGTGCAACAAAAGCATAAAAGTCACGCTCTATTTCCTAGAGCGACTGAGCTCGGTGCCTAGTTCTTCTACGCTCCTAACTCCTAGACGGTGCAACAGAGCTTTAAACATTTCACGTTGCTCTATGAGGCTGCGCCCATCAGAAGAAGACGAGCCATCCAAGCCAAAATAGCTCAAGAAATTCTTGGCTAGTTGTAAGGGATTATCTTTGAGCTCGAAGACAAGGGACTCTGGCTCTTCACCCCCAAAAGTGGGGTCACCATGGGAACAAAAGCCCAACTTGCGTGCTTCTTCCTCAGCTTTCTTCTTTGGTGTCATATTGACGTAAGATGAAGATTAAAAATGAAACTTCTTCCTGTTTATATAACAGAGTTTTGCCGGCGGTTCATATTCCACCATAAATTGGATACAATCAGTCTCGGAGAACGAAGAGTCATCATGACATTTAATAAGTTCATTTGGATGTTTTCAAAGAACTTCGAAGTCTTTTCGACTTCCGAAAAATTTGAAGTCATCTCAGCGTGACTAAATCCATTTTATCATCTCTATTTCAAAGTATTTCAAAATAATTTATCATTTTTCGAAAACTTTGAAGGGGGTTTTGTAGGCCTCAAAAATGAAAGTCACGCTGAGTTGATCAGAACAAGTCCAAACAGTCACGCTGAGTTGATCAGGACAAAGTCAAAAGTCACGCTCAGTTGATCCAGACAATATAAACAAATCACGCTGGGAGACAGCTCATCATTTGTCAAAGAGTAATTATGACTGACAACACGACAGTCGAAGAATATCTCTTCGTATGCCACGTATACACAGAATTCGAGAGATCATCGCCGTCTGTTGCGTGATTTTCGAAATCTTCTTCAGCAAGACTCAGCCTTCGTCGAGTTGGCGCACCAAAAGGGTTTCTTGTCATTTAATGCGACTGACAAAGCAATCACTGTCAGAGATTTTGTGTCAGTCGAGACACGCCGAATCAAGACAGCTGGCAGTTCTATCTCAAGTCTGCGTGTATTTGTGATCTTCATCTCAAGTTTGCGTGGATTCTGAAGTTTTCTTCCTCAAGTTTGCGTGGATTTTGAAGCTCTTTGCCTCGAGTCTGCGTGGATCCTGAAGCTTCTTGCCCCCAGTTTGTGTGGATTTTGAAGCTTTCTACACCGAGTTCGCGTGGATTTCGTCTTCAACAAGTCTGCGTGGATTTCATCAAATTGGAGTACGTGGCAACCATGCCACTGATCTCTTGCCTGCGTGTCCTGTAACTTGCACATGACTCATGCATGATCGTCGTGTGTCTAACAGTTACAGGCCACGTCCAGTAACTGCTCACAGCCTTGCGTATGTTAAATCCTGCGTGATTTTTAACTAGGCATAGGCTGTGAAGACAGTTATCTTTTCAGTTATTATTTTTGACTCTATAAATAGAGTTCTTTTTCTCATTCATTGTACAGATACACTGATATCTACTGTCAAAATTTTGAGAGCTTTTCTTCTTCGCATAGTCCAAGGAATAAAGCGATCGTCTTCTAGATCGGATTCCTACAGTTGTAATTTTCCCAGAAACACAACAAATAAAAAGAATTTCTTTATGGAAAACACATGGCTTAAGGATATTGAGGGTATTCTGACAGCAGCTAAGGTACCGGCAGAAGAACGTGTAGATCTAGTAAAGTTGTTACTTCAGGATCTCGCACGTGATTGGTGGAAATCAGAGGAAGTAGGCATCAGACGTCCTGTTGCTTGGGACGATTTCACTACAAGATTCAAAATGAAGTACTATGGAGTTGTGGCGCAGTTTGAGCTACAACAGAAGTTTATCAACCTCAGACAGGCTGGCAAGACTGTCGAGGCTTATGTAGCAGAGTTCTGCAGATTGAATAGGTTCGCCCCAGAGATGGTAGCAACAGAGAGCCAGAGGGCTATGAGGTTTCAGCAAGGGTTTCATCTAGAACTCTTGCAATTGATAGAAGGGCATAATTACCAGACTTTTGACGAAGTATTGACGGCAACCCGAAGGCATGAGATCACCATTCAGAGGATCACAACAAGGACTGGAGGTCAGAAGAGATCTCACAGTCAGATTGAAGGAGGAGGAGGAGCAGCGCCCCGAACAACAGCACCATCCCTTGGCATTCGCATTCACGATGTGGCAATGCGGCCAGCACCCCCACCCAGGCAGCAGCAGCAACAGAAGAAGAATCAGCAACCTCCAGCAGGCTGCACTTATTGCAGGAAGATAGGGCACACTAGAGATGTGTGTCGGACATTGAACGGGCAGTGTTTGATATGTGGAAATCCAGATCATCGGGTTACCACATGTCCCATGAATTCGAGGTCAGGAGAACCAGTACAACAGTTTGCTGTTCTGCCAGCACCAGGGGCAGGACAGTATCGAGGACTAGTGGTAGCAGTGAGGCCGTTGGCACAGCGCCCGTTCATGCCACAGGCTCAAATGTTTCGGTAGCAGGGACCGCCGATGCAGCAACACCAGCATAGACCACCCCAGCATCACCAAGGCAGGGGCCAACAGCAGCACCGAGCCAGGCCCCAGCATGGGAACCAACAAGGAGGTCGAGGGCAGGCATTCACTCTGTCCTTGGAAGAGGCATTGGCATCGGGAGATGTTGTGGCAGGTAATATTCTCGTCGCCTCATATCCCGCAGTAGCATTGTTTGATTCGGGAGCATCACACTCAATTATAACTGCACAATTTACGACACGGCTAGGAATGGAGTTCGAGGCATTGCCAGGGAGGTTGAATATACTCACTGGTAATGGGCTCGTAGGAGTTAGTAGAGTTATTCTAGCATGTAGCGTTGTAGTTTGCGGGCATTCTTTACCCGCCCGGTTGATAGAATTTCCTGTTGGAAATTTTGACGTTATCTTAGGCATGGACTGGCTGAAAGACAGTCATGCGACAATAGATTGTCATAGTGGGAGTGTATCTTTTAATATTCCAGGCATGAAGAGATTCACCTTAGTCAGATCAGAGGCAACTCAACAAGAGCAGGGAGTAATAACGACAATAGAAGAAGTCCAAGTCCCGTAGGTAGTTGAAGAGTTTCTAGACGTATTTCCTAAAGAACTTCCAGGTCTACCATCGGTTAGAGATATTGAGTTCAGTATAGAATTGGCACCTGGAACTAAACCGATATCAGATCGAGTTTACAGAATGGCAGATTCAGAGCAGGCCAAGGTATATCAGCACATAAAGGAACTGAAGGAGAAGAAGTTCATCCAAGCTAGCGTGTCACCAAGGGCAGCACCAGTGGTACTTGTAGGGAAGAAGAATGGGTCATCCAGATTGTGTATCGATTACAGGAAGCTTAACACGGCAACAGTAAAGAACAAGTACCCACTACCAAGGATCAACGACTTGTTTGATCAGTTGAGCAGGGCTAGAATTTTCTCCAAGATAGATCTTCGTTCAGGGTATCATCAAGTGAGGGTTCGGAAGGAGGATATTCCCAAGACAGCATTCAGGTCGAAGTATGGGCATTATGAATTCTTGGTAATGTCGTTTGGTTTGACTAATGCTCCAGCAATCTTTATGGATTTAATGAATCGCATCTTTATGCCGTACTTGGATCAATTTGTCGTTGTGTTTCTCGACGATATTCTTGTATATTCAACTAGTGAAAAGGAGCATGAAGATCACCTCCGGAAGGTGTTACAGGTTCTGAGAGAGAACCAGTTGTATGCCAAGCTCAACAAGTATGAGTTTTGGTCGGACCACATTTCATTTTTGGGTCACATCGTATCAGGAACTGGAGTAGCAGTGGATCCCAAGAAGGTAGAAGCAGTAGAGAGTTTGCCAGTACCCAAGACCGTAGCTGATGTGCGGAGTTTCTTGGGATTGGCAGAATATTACAGAAGGTTCGTATCAGACTTTGTAAGGCTTTCAGCACCCATGACCCGCTTGACACGAAAGGATGTACCATTTGTCTGGTCGGCAGAATGTCAGGCATCATTTGAGAATCTGAAGCAGAAGTTGATATCAGCGCCTATTCTTATATTGCCAGTTGGACCCGGAGGTTTTACCGTTTATTATGATGCGTCAGGTAAAGGACTTGGATGTGTCCTCATGCAGCATAGGAAGGTGATAGCATATGCATCTAGGCAGCTCCGAGACCACGAGAAGAATTATCCGACTCATGACTTGGAGTTGGCAGCAGTAGTATTTGCTTTGAAGATATGAAGGCATTACTTATATGGTGATCGAGTGGATATGTACACAGACCATAAAAGTCTGAAGTACATCTTTACCCAGAAGGAACTGAACATGAGGCAGAGAAGATGGTTGGAGTTGATCAAGGATTACGACGTGGAGCTTTAGTATCATCCAGGCAAGGCTAATATGGTAGCAGACGCTCTTAGCAGGAGAGGCGGCGCATTTATGTTGACAACACAGAAGCATATCTTAGAAGACCTTTAGGAGATGGACATCGAGGTTATACTTCCTAGTGATGTAGGAGTTCTGGCGAGTCTACAAGTTCAATCCGACTTGGTAGACAGGATCAAGGCAGCTCAGGCACAAGACCCAAGGATTCAGAAGCTTAGGGCAGAATGTGAGTTAGGACTCAGAAAGGAGATGAAAATTCACGAAGATGGTACGCTTAGGTTTGGATCGCGTCTATGTGTGCCTAGTGGAGATATCAGACATGAGGTTATGACAGAAGCTCACAGCTTTCAGTATTCCATACACCCTGGAGGGACCAAGATGTACCAAGATATCAAACAACACTTTTGGTGGAACGGGATGAAGAGGGAGATAGCTAGATTCGTTTCCCGTTGCTTGGTATGTCAGCAAGTGAAGACAAAACAGCAGAGGCCAGCTGGGTTATTGTAACCGCTTCCTATCCCGGAATGGAAGTGGGAACACATCACAATGGACTTTATGACCGGTTTACCGAGATCACCAAGTAGTAAAAATACTATTTGGGTGATAGTAGATCGGCTTACAAAGGTGGCACACTTTCTTCCTTTCAGAGTAGGATAATCTACAGAAAGGTTGACAGAATTGTATATGCAACAGATAGTCGGGCAGCATAGAGTCCCTGTCAGTATTGTGTCAGACAGAGATACCTGTTTTACATCACATTTTTGGAAGAGCTTATATCATAGTCTGGGTACCAAGTTAAGATTTAGCACGGCTTACCATCCACAGACAGACGGGCAATCAGAAAGAATAATTCAGACCTTAGAGGATATGTTGCGAGCATGCACTTTAGATTTTGGAGGGTCTTGGGAGAGACACCTGCATTTAGTCGAGTTCTTATACAACAACAGTTATCAAGCCAGTATCCAGATGGCACCATTTGAAGCATTATATGGTAAGAAGTGTAGGTCGCCACTAGCATGGGATGATATCGGGGAGAGGAAGATGCTAGGCCCAGAAATGATTGTCCAGACCGTTGAAGTGGTTAAGGGAATTAGAGAGCGACTTCGAGTTGCACAGGATCGGCATCGTCATTGGGCGGACCAGCATCGTAGGCCGCTAGAGTTTTCTGTTGGGGACCACGTGTTCTTGCGGACCTTACCTACCCGTGGGGTCATTAGGTTTGACGTTCGCGGGAAGTTGAGTCCGCGGTACGTGGGCCCATTTGTTATCCTTGATAGGATAGGCGATGTTGCTTATCGATTATCCCTTCCACCTTCGTTACGAGAGGTGCATGACGTGTTTCATGTATCTCAGTTGCGAAGGTATGTATCGGACCCAAGCCATGTCCTTGATCATTCTGAGCTGGTTGTTGGTACCAACCTGTCTTACGAGGAGCAGTCTGTGTCTATTTTGGACCGAAGAGAGAAGATACTCAAGAACCAAACAATTAGCCTTGTCCGGGTTGCCTGGGGTCATCACTCTTTAGGGGAGTCAACGTGGGAACGTGAGGATGATATCCGATCACGGTATCCGCACCTGTTTGACTCACAAGGTATATCTCTTTCTGTATACCTTGATTGTCTTAACTCCTCATGCTTGTTACCTTATGAGTAGAATTGCTTGGTGTCGTAAAATATTCAATATGGATATGTTACTTACTGTTAACATTGTAGAATGATTGCTTACTCAAACTGCTTAAACTTAGATTAGTTTAGCTCCGATGTTTCTATCATGCTTGGATCTGAAATTCCGAAGATAGAATTTTTCTAAGGAGGGTAGAGATGTCACTTCCCGTTCTCAGAATGCGTATTCTAAATACATGTACTGCTGGAATGTATTCATTTAATATTTATCATATACTGTTCTGTATTTAAATTCTTTTAATTTCCTGCTAATTATTTTTCTGTATTTTATTTCTGCATTTTACTTTATGCTTTTATACTCTGCTTTAGCTTTGTTTTGGGTTCGGCTTGAATTGGTTTAATTATGTTGGTTCAACATGAACCCAAACCCCCACCTACCACCACCCCATTTAAAGCTCCAAACCCTTTCTCTCTCTTCATTACTTCTTCTCATTACTCTTCTTCTTCCTCATAACTCTCCCACCAACCTAGAAGAGATAGGCAAGTGCCAACTTGCTTCTTGATGGATCTCCATTTTTGTTGTTCTATTGTCTTTCTCTCAACATTCTAAGACACTTTAGTGCTTGGCATTTTCAATTTCTATGGCTAAATTCTTCTAGATCTAAGTTTATAGTAATTTCAGATTTCTTGGATTTTGATCTATTTAACATTGTTATTTCCAAGTTTTGGTGGTTTCATGTTATAGAGAATTTCGTTCTACCCCATTTTGACCTATGGAAGTCCAAATTTGGACTTACGGTGAAGGTTTTATGGAACTTGGAAGCCAAGGGTTCCATGACCATCCTTCTCAGGTTTTCTGAGAAGATGGGTCCCCACTTTCTCAGCCGCATGAAACATTATTTCCCAACCGCATGAGATTTTTATTTCTCAGCCGCAAGAAACTTTATTTTCCAACCGCATGAGATTTTTATTTCTCAGCCGCATGAAACTTTATTTCCCAACCGCATGAGATTTTTATTTCTCAGCCGCATGAAACTTTATTTCCCAACCGCATGAGATTTTTATTTCTCAGCCGCATGAAACTTTATTTCCCAACCGCATGAGATTTTTATTTCTCAGCCGCATGAAACTTTATTTTCCAACCGCATGAGACTTTTATTTCTCAGCCGCATGAAACTTTATTCCCCAATCGCATGAGATTTTTATTTCTCAGCCGCATGAAACTTTATTTCCCAACCGCATGAGATTTTTATTTCTCAGCCGCATGAAATCCTTATTTTTCGAATTTGGCAATAATTAACATTGATTGTTATCTTGATTAATAATTGATCATGCGTTCCTAGATGGAACTAAGAGACTGGCTAGTCGTCTTATTGAATTAAATGGAATAAGATACGTTCATATTAATTATGAACTATTGTAATCGATTGGTCGATCCCGAATATTGGCATACAGGCATATGCAGGCTTCAATTTATTTATTTTTTTCTACAAAACAGCATGTGTACTTTATGGTCAAGGCATGATTTATTCCGTGGTTAGTTTTAATTGTTGCATTATGCTATGTAAGACCTACAACCTAACCGCACAGGTATCGTTGTAGAGTTGGGCATATTGTACTTTGTACGGAAGTACTCATTCCGAATGACCATGATCCACGACATGGGATTTCACTTAACATAGAGACTACTAAGTTAAATAAAATAATGATTGCATGGAGAGAATGGATTCTCGAGTTCTTACATAGCAGCCCTCTTTGGGACTATTAGCGCCCGACAGGCCGGCTGGTTCCCACAGATACTGCAAATCTGTCACACGGGCAGGGAGCGGTATCTGCTTATATTATTTATTGTATATTGATGACGGGCGTCCCGCTGGGACTCGTCTAATTCATGATTGGCACAATTGATTGACTGGGTAGACTAGCCTTGCTTGCACATAGTAAGAACTGAGGAATCCTTTACCGCATAATTCTATGATAACTTGGAACCCACAATAGCAAGCCGTAGTAGTTGTATGACCGTTTAAATTGATTTGGTTGTGTACTGTATCTCCTCTGTTACCTAACTGAGATGATCAGAATGTGAGGACATGACGTGCCAACTTCTGTCCTTGTTTGGTTGGGAGGTTGGTTCGAAGTATCGTGATGTTACATGAATCCCAGTAGCAAGCAGAAATCTATTATTATATTCTCTTAGTTACTGGTTTAAATTTCTCATATCGTGCTTCCTTGCGGTACTTGCTATTAGAGGTCTAACCTCTCTGGTTTTGCATGGCCAGATCTAGAGCCAGTTCCCGAGGACTCAGCTTACTTCCACCTCCAAGATGGTCAATACTAGAGGAATGATCGCAGGAGGACTCGAGTGGGTTCCTTACTTCCTCGCTCGTTTTGTTAATTACTTTACATTTTGCCGCTTGGCACCGACATGTTAGTCGGATAGTCTTGCACTTACTTTTACATAATTGTAATTAAGTCAGACTGCAGCTGATAATAATTGTGTATATGTTGCTATATCATCTGGCTATGTTTTGTAAAGCCAGATCTCAAGAACATTTTGACTAAGCGTTTGGGACGCCTTATTGCTTTATCTTAAATGTTCTCTGTTATTGTTTCTTGTTTGAATGATTGAGACAATAGATGTGAAGTGACCATAGCGAGACTTTCATGTAGTATGCACCCCTTGTCTTTTAGACAGCATTGATCGTATTATACGGTATTCATCTACCCGTAATACGTAGCTGGCTGAGTCATTCTCCCGCTCTCCAGTATTCTGGTTCTGGGACGTGACACATATATATATATATATATATATATATATATATATATATATATATATATATATATATATATATATATATTCTTTTTTTACCTTTTCATTTTTTTTCTAGATTGATTTTTTTTTCTTCTTTTTTCCTTTTTTCATTTTTAAAGAATGATTTGTAGTTTTTGCTTTTTTTTCATCTTTTTCATTTTTTTCCCTTTTCTTTTCTTTTTTTCTTTCCAAATTTGTATTTTTTTTATTTGTATGTTTTAGTCTTACTATAAAAAAGATTTTGTAATTTTTTCATTTATTAGATTTTCCCCCTTTTTATCATTTTCCTTTTTTCTTCAAAATATTTATATATTCCATAAACATGGGAATATAATTTTTTAGGGAATTTAATTCCAAAAAATAATAATTTTTGACAATATATAAATTTTGACTATATAGTATTCCGCGTACCAACGCCCCTTACTATTTTAGAACAACAATCTCCCATGGATTTGCATTCTTTACTAAGAATTATTTTTACTAAACTTGTTAGTTTTTTGATACTAGTATATATGCTCGTACGTTGCACGTATTTTATGCTACTTGAAAAGAGCAAATAATAGTAGTATATTATTATTAGGAAGACTAAAACTCATCAACATTAATTATTCTGACTTATTATTATATTATTTTATACATTCATGTAAGACTTTTGGGAAAGACTAAAAAACACTTCTCATAATTACCTAGTTACTCTTAGTAACTTTAAGTAATTTTTTTAATTAGTAAATATAAGGAAGGGTATTTTTGGAATGAAAATTTTTACGGTGAAACCTAATTTTTGGCATTTTGACATTATATAGTAGTATAGATTAAATTTAATGAAAAGATAGGGATAATTTGGAATAAATTTTTTTATGGTGAAATCAAGTTTTCTAATTATATAGTCGTGCTAGTATCAATGCACGTGCATTGCACGTATTTAATTCGCATATTAATTAACTTTTATATATTTTGGAGGACCAAAAGTAACTAGGGGTGAGCATATAACGGTTGAAAACCGAAAATCAAACCTAACCGAACCGAAATATGACAAACAGTTTGATCTTTCAGTTATCGGTTTGAAATTTTAAAATTTTAAAATAACGGCTCGGTTTTTGGTTCTTTATCCGAGTAACCGAACCGAACTGAACCGAAAATCGATTTAGATTTAGTAGTTTATCAAACTACCCTCAATCTATATAATACTAAAGTTTTTTCTAACCCTTAAGTGAGCGCACTCTCTTCTCATATTCTGTATCGGTGCTTCTTTGAGCACTCTCTCTCTCTCTCTCTACCCTCAATCTATATATACTAATATTTTTCACTCTTTGTATTCTAACAATTTATAAATACAACAATGTCATTTTTTTAAGATTTGTTATTTAAATAGGCCCCATTTGCTAAAAGTTTGAATGTCCGACCTAGTGGTCCTTGAAAACGAATCGACTGAAAATCGAACCGAATTAATTTGATTCGGTTTTGTTCGGTTTTTATAAAAACGGTTCAATTTTTGGTTTTGAGAAATATGGTTTAAGGTTATTTCAGTTTTTATATTCGGTTCGGTTTGAACCGAACCGAACCGAACCGTTGCTCACCCCTAAAAGGAACAAGAAGAATAAACTATATTTTCCTTAATATATATATATATATATATATATATATATATATATATATATATATATATATATATATATATATGTTATTACCTAGCTATCCTCATTTAATTTAATGAGCATTTTTAATTAGTTAAGTTAGGTAAGGACATATTTGGAAGAAGAAGAAATTCACGGTGAAGTCGTTTTTTCTTCTTATATAGTACTAGTAAACATAGATGAGCAAATTTTTGGAACAAAAATTTTCATGGTTAAGCCTACTTTTTTATATATTATATATTAGTACTAGAACTATCGCAAGAAACACTAAAAAATACTAACCTTTACTTCCAGAGATAACTAAGAAACGGACAGAAAATTAACCAATAGCAATTAAGCAAAAAAAATTCCGAAATCGAATCTAGGGCATCAAGAATCGCCGAATATTTAGCAAGAAGCGAGCTCCATGAAGCCCTTGAAGCCACTAACCTGCATGGAATTCGACAAATTGGAGACCTTCGTCCGAGCACCCATGTTCGAGCGGGAAGAACAGCGGTTCGCCAGCAAGAAATCGAAAAGGGATTCACAAATTGGGCAGTGGGTAGCCGGTGGAGATTCGAGAATTTTTTTTCTTTTTTTTCGGGGGGGGGGGGGGAGGGGGGAGCCATTAACGTCGCGAAAACTCTCGTTTTCCGTCTCTTTCTCTCTCCTCTCTATATTTCGGAGGAGCCCTTTTGCGGAAATAGGACGTAATTGTCGGAGGAGTTGGGGGCTGACGACATAGCCTCGGTCTTAAGGAATTATTACATCATTAACCCTAATTTGAGTGGGGTCAATGGGAGTTATCGGATCGGACTCGAATATCGCTAGTGGTTGATCCGTTAGTGTTTTGAATCCATATTTTTGACCCAGATCTAACATGTATAAACTTTGGGTCGAGTTCGATTTCTCCATACCTTATCCATTCACTGCAAGTACTCTCGAGTCCAAATGTTTCGGCAGACATTTGGTACGCAAAATTTATTTTATTCTCGGACTAAATAATTTAGGGTATAAAATATATTTTTATGTTGGGTTTAGAATATAAAAAATTATTTCGAGAATTGTGAATATTTGGATTAAAAAAATGTTCACAAAACATGAAAACTTATCTCCTAAGTATAGGTAGATTTTTTTTTGTCCAAATATTTTTCTCTTTTTTTAGAAATGGCCACTTTTGTACTTTTTGAAAATTTTAAAGACATTTTTGGGTTTTTCCTTGTTTTGCTTTATATATATATATTTGTTTATTTTCAATTTTTTTTACCTTTTTTCTAGATCGTCTTTTTTTTTCATTTTTTTAAGAATGAGTTGTAGTTTTTGCTTTTTTTCATCTTTTTACTTTTTTTTCCAAATTTCTATCTTTTTTTATTTGTATGTTTTACTCTTAGTATAAAAAAATTGTATTATTTTCATTTTTTAGATTTTTCCCCCTTTTTATCATTTTCCTTTTTTCTTCAAAATATTTATATACATAAACATGGGAATATAAATTTTTAGGGAATTTAATTCCCCCCCCCAAAAAAAAAAGATTTCCGACAATATATAAATTTTGACAATATAGTATTCTGTGTACCAACGCCCCTTACTATTTTAGAACAACAATCTCCCATGGATTTGCATTCTCTATTAAGAATTATTTTTACTAAACTTGTTAGGTTTTAGATACTAGTATATATGCTCGTGCGTTGCACGTATTTTATGCTACTTGAAAAGAGCAAATAATAGTAGTATATTATTATTAGGAAAACTAAAACTCATCCACATTAATTATTCTGACTTATTATTATATTATTTTATACATTCATGTAAGACTATTTAGAAAAACTAAAAGACACTTTTCATAATTACCTAGTTACTCTTAGTAACTTTAAGTAATCTTTTTAATTGGGGAAATTTATGAAATGTCCAAAAAACGAAAAAGTTTTATGAAAAATCCACCGCACAAAAACATTTCATCACCTGTCCAGAATTAACAAAAAATATCTAAAGAGGGTTCCGAATGACCTTTTTGCCCTTCATTCTAATTTATTGAAAACACCCACGAAACTACCCTTAAAAAAAACTTTTCGATACTTCATCTTCTTCCATACGCTGCTGTAGGCCTCAAAAATGAAAGTCACGCTGAGTTGATCAGAACAAGTCCAAACAGTCACGCTGAGTTGATCAGGACAAAGTCAAAAGTCACGCTCAGTTGATCCAGACAATATAAACAAATCACGCTGGGAGACAGCTAATCATTTGTCAAAGAGTAATTATGACTGACAACACGACAGTCGAAGAATATCTCTTCGTATGCCACGTATACACAGAATTCGAGAGATCATCGCCGTCTGTTGCGTGATTTTCGAAATCTTCTTCAGCAAGACTCAGCCTTCGTCGAGTTGGCGCACCAAAAGGGTTTCTTGTCATTTAATGCGACTGACAAAGCAATCACTGTCAGAGATTTTGTGTCAGTCGAGACACGCCGAATCAAGACAGCTGGCAGTTCTATCTCAAGTCTGCGTGTATTTGTGATCTTCATCTCAAGTTTGCGTGGATTCTGAAGTTTTCTTCCTCAAGTTTGCGTGGATTTTGAAGCTCTTTGCCTCGAGTCTGCGTGGATCCTGAAGCTTCTTGCCCCAAGTTTGCGTGGATTTTGAAGCGTTCTACACCGAGTTCGCGTGGATTTCGTCTTCAACAAGTCTGCGTGGATTTCATCAAATTGGAGTACGTGACAACCATGCCACTGATCTCTCGCCTGCGTGTCCTGTAACTTGCACATGACTCATGCATGATCGCCATGTGTCTAACAGTTACATGCCACGTCCAGTAACTGCTCACAGCCTTGCGTATGTTAAATCCTACGTGATTTTTAACTAGGCATAGGCTGTGAAGACAGTTATCTTTTCAGTTATTATTTTTGACTCTATAAATAGAGTTCTTTTTCTCATTCATTGTACAGATACACTGATATCTACTGTCAAAATTTTGAGAGCTTTTCTTCTTCGCATAGTCCAAGGGATAAAGCGATCGTCTTCTAGATCGGATTCCTACAGTTGTAATTTTTCCAGAAACACAACAAATAAAGAGAATTTCTTTATGGAAAACAAATTGGCGACTCTGCTGGGGAAAACCATCTCCTCTTCTGATATGGCAACAACTCAATGCGACACTTCGTCAGTCGGCTCGACGAAGAAGGTGATGACGATCAAATTCGATCAACTCGCCTATGAAGAAATACAGCAGGCTAAGGGTGGCAAGCCCACTCCAGCCTCCATCATCACTGCCAAGTCGAAGGGACACTCTGTCTATGTCCCTAAGAATCAGTTGGCAGTCAATGGTGAAGTCTCTGCCACAGTGTCTACTCTTAACACTGGCAAGAACTCCACTGCAAGCACGCACACTCTTGTGCGCTCGAAGATGACAGTAACCAAAAGTCATGCTGACAGTACTGGCTCTTTAGCCAAATCTGTTCCAGCGTGCAAATTCAATCCCAAAAGTCACGCTGACAGTACTGGTTCTTTAGCCAAATCTGTTCCAGCATGCAAATTTAACTCTAAAAGTCACGCTGATAGTACTGGCTCCTTAGCCAAATCTATTCCAGTGTGCAATTCCACATTCAACAGTCACGCTGACAGTACTGGTTCCTTAGCCAAATCTGTTCCAGCGTGTAATTCTAAAATCAAAAGTCACGCTAACAGCTCTGGTTCTTTAACCAAGTCTGTTTCAGCGTGTATTTCATCAGAGAAGAATAGCTCCCTAGTTATCTCTTCTTCTTTACCGAGTTCTACTAGAACTGGGGGTGGTCTTCCACACAAAGTCCCTTCGAAAAGGAATAACTCTTTAGTTGTTTCTTCTGCTCCTGTAGTTTTTACTTCAGAAACAACTTTGATTGACAATCTTGTTAGTCAAAGGAAAGGAGATAGTCCTTTGACTACTCTTCCTTCTGGACATTCTATGTCTCAAAATCTGAATGAGTCTAAGAAGAAATATTCTTCTATGACTTCTTCAAATTGGGCACAGAATCTGTCCATTAAAGAGGGTTTGTTACCAACTCCTAATCAAAGGAGTGGTTCAACACTTCCTTCTCTGCAAATATCCAGATCAATGGAAGAAAAACTCCATGTTACCAAAATTAATGTGTTACCTTCTACTGATTTAAGAATAAAACGCAGCACTTCTGGTGTTAAGAAACCATACCAATTGGATATGAAGATAAAAGATCCAGATGCAGAGTATGCAAGAAATTATGTAGCTCATATTAATCACTCTCTGTATAATCAAGAGCCATCAAGACCCAAGAACAAGAAGTATACTCCTCAATCTTCACAAACAGATTTACGGGAATATCTTCAACAGAAGAGAAGGAGTAATTCTATGTCAAAGGAACATGCTAAATGTGACTTCTATCCAAGAGTCATAATTCAGTGCCGATGTCAATCAACGGTTCAAGACCATGGTGATCATGAATGTGACTTCCAGCCAAGAGTCACAATGCAATGCAGATGTCAAACTAAACGACAGTCTGTCTTAAATCGGATTCAGTATGAACCTATGCCTGATGAAGATGAGCCTTTGTTTGCCTCTGTTAACATGACTTCTCGGGACACCAGAGGTAGAGTTGATAGTCCAGATGGAGTATATAAAAATACCAGAGCAAGAGTCCTGGCTTCTAGTCAAAGAAATTTGATCTCTGAAATTGATTCTGAATTCCTTGGAGAATCTAACTTCCCACCTCTTCCTATTGGGGGTAGTTCTCCTATAATTGACTTTGATGCACGAAGCAATGATTCAGAGCATACAACATCCACTAGTTCATCAATAATCCCTCGTACAGTCATGACTTACATGGTTGATGGGAATACTGATGAACCTTCTTCTTCCTTGACTCCTCAAGATCAAAGAATTGCTTCTTTGGAACAGCAAATGAAGTCTATGACTGATACTATGAAGTCGATGTATGAACTCATGACAGCTCAGTTGCAAAATCGACAGACTGTACCAGACGCCATACCAGTTGATACTGATATAAGTCCAGTACAAGTTCCTCCAGCAGTACAATCCAATACTCCTGGACCAGCTCAACCAAATCCTAGTCTCTTTGGAGCTGGGGGTAGTGCTTACAATGCTGTTCCTCCTTCCAACTATTCTCTACAAGCCACAACTCCACAATCTCCTGGAGTTGTCTCTGAAGAATTGAAGAATCTCAAAACTCAATTCGAGGCATTCAAACAGAAGGATGGTTTACAAAGGTTAGGCATCAAGCAGCCTTATCCGATAGAATGGAAGCAAGTATCATATCCTTCCAAATACAAGCCTCCTACTATCTCATTCTATGATGGAACCACTTCTCCAAGTCAGTTTATTAATCACTTTGAAGTGATGACTGATCAACTGCAACCAAGCGACGCCCTCCTTACTCGGGTGTTTATTGGATGTCTCAAGGGAACGGCTTATGAATGGTATAGGAGTCTCCCAGATGGGTGTATTACCTCATTTGCTGGTTTCAAACAGATGTTTCTTGAAAGATTCTATGAAGGACTTAATGATATGACTATGTCTGCTCTCATTAGAATCAAGCAGAAAAATAATGAATCTACAGAGGAATACATTGAACGGTTTCGAAGAGAAGCTCTGAAGATGCCTCTTGAAACTCCTGATGCTGTCACCATTGACACATGCAAATCAAACTTGTTGCCAATTATCAGTATGTGGACAGGGTCCACTCAATTTCAAGACTGGCCTTCCTTCATAGTCAGTGCCAAAGCTACAAAAATCAGTGCTGAAACATTCAAAGGTTTAGGAGTGCAGATGACTCCTAAAGAAACAGGACAAGGTGCTAACAATAAAAATAATGCTCGCAAGGGAAAAGAAACTCTTGAAGTTAATCTTCAGAGCAAAGATGCATCAAATGTTCAAACTCCTGCCTCTACAACTCAACAATCAAGAACACCTCGCCCCAAAGAAGAATATTCTTTTGATGACGATGATGTCCTTGGTATCTTTGAATGTCTGCTGAAAGATAATAAAATACAATTACCTGAAATCAAGAAACCTGATGAAGCTGGGAAGACAGATCATCCTAAATACTGTCCATACCACAGAATGCTGGGTCACACAATTCGTATATGTTATGTACTGAAAGGAAAGATCCAAGAAATGATTAAGTCTGGAGCTATCTCTCTTACTCCAAAAGAGAAGACTGTCACTTCTAATGTCGTCTCTATGCAATTTGGAGACTTCCCTCATCAATTTCTTGAAAGCGGAATTGTTCTTATTCCCAAGGCAACTCTTGAAATAGTGAATATTCCTCCTCCACAGTCTGAAGGATTAGTGCCAATCACTTTGGAGACTGGAGAAATCATGTGGATTCATCCTGATCTAGTAGCAGACTTTGAATCTCCTTCTCCTCAAAGGATTACTTCTCGAAAGTCTAAGAAGGCTGGAAAGATCAAGTCATGTCATATGACTTCTCTTGGGTCTACCTCTGACACAGAGCCAAAAGAAAAAGAAGAAGCACTTGCTAGTGCTACTCGAACAGGAAAACCTTATCTAAAGAATTATTCTAAAAATCCTGAAGATCCTACTGATATCCCTTCAGCTGCTAAAGATGCTCCTAATGTTCCTCCTGAAGAAGAATCATATACTGCACCTGTTCCTTCAACTACACCAGTTGAACCTGTTCCTCCCAAGCCCACAGCTCTTGAGAAAGGCAAGCAACAAGCTCAGTTTGATAAACCAATCAAGAAGTCTCCTCCTCTTGGACTTCAGAGGCCTTACAACTTCGACATTTTGGCTCAACTTGCTAATACACCAGCTAGAATGTCCCTCTTTGAACTTCTACGTCTTTCTAAAGAAACTCGAGAGACGTTAAGTGAAGCACTTCTACAAGCTGACTCTTGTCTTGCACAATTAAAGAAACCAGATGCGGAACCTGCCACTTGCTTACATTGCAACAGTGTACTGAAGATTATCCCAAATATCACCTTTACACAAGACGATATGCTACTGGAGGATAATCGACATGACCGGCCTCTCTACTACACTGGTTATATTGATACGATGAAGATAGATCGTATCCTCATTGACCCAGGGTCTGCTATAAGCATAATGCCAAAGAGTTTGTTGGATGAACTAAAAATCCCTCTTCATAAGCTCTCCAAGACGGTTACTACTATCTTGGGATTCAATCAAAGCCGAAGTGAGCCTTTGGGAAAGATTCATCTGAAGCTTCAGATAGGCGATTTCAGATCTAAAGTTACTTTCTATGTGATCGAGATCGTGGGATCCTATAATCTTCTTCTAGGGAGGCCCTTTCTTCATGAAAATAATATGGTGCCCTCTACTCTTCATCACTGTTTTAAATACATTGATAGCAACGGAAGAGTACAAAAAGAAGTTGCTGATATAAATCCCTTCCATGGGGTTGAAGCTTATTTCAATGATTCCCGAATGTACAAAGAAGAGTATACAAGGGTCATACAAGCTATGGAGAAAGAGGACGCACAAAATAAAACCTTAATAATTCATGTTAAAGGTTGAACTACTCAGCAACAATCTCCCAAACTCTCTGGAGAAGATTCTTTCATCATTACAGTGAGTGGACGGATCTCTCCGTTACCTCAGTCGTCTACTCAAAATACACTGATCATTCCTGTCAGTGGGCGTACTACAGTTCCTGTATCTTTACAGGATACTCTGCTAATTCCAGTTGGAGGGCGGACTACTCTTCCATCACAAGCTTCAAGGGAGCTCACCTCTTCTGAGCCATTTGTTATCGATCTTAATCGAAACAAAGCTTCTTCTTCTTCTCCCCCTTTAGTCATTGATTTGGCTAAAATCTCTAAGGCTCAGCCTTCTCCTAATGTAAATATTGCTGCTTTTACATTTAATGAAAAGTCTCCACCTTTGCAGTACGTTGATGTGTGTAATTATGTTCATAGTTATTTACATCTGTTAGATGACTTGAACACAATAACCATAGGAGTTGTACAGACTGTTCATACAGATGTATCTCTAGAACCTGTATAATCTTCATACTTTCTAGTTCCCAGCAGAAAGCCAGGAGACATTCCAATATTCTTTTACAAAGGGCCCCAAAGTCCTTCTGATTTAGAAGATGATGACAAAAATGATGATACTGGAAGATTACAACTACGTCGTTATAGTCAGCAATCTAGAGACATCATCAAAAATATGGGCTATGACTTCAGGACTGGCCTCAATGATGGAAAAGGAAGAAAAATGCCTGTTCGAATTCCTCCTTTGAAATATGGAAGGACGAAATACGGATTGGGTTATACTGCTCCTACTCCTTTTATCAATATTGTCCATGAAGATCCCGAATCTGATGAAGATAAGAGATCTGATTCTTCTAGTACCACTTCTTGGAATTCCGATACAAGTACCAGTGACTTCTACTGCAACATTCTGTCTTCCAACATGGTTTCTATTGACTGTTCTGAAGAAAGTGATGAAGACAAAGAAGAATTTGAAATCTCACCTGAATCAGAACAATGGGCCCAAAGGTTAGATAATCAATGGGAATTCCGATTTGAGCAAAAAGAACCTCCGACTGAAGATAAACTTGTTCAAATAGATGTTGGTGAAGAGGGATCCCCCAAACCAATATTCATCAGTGAAAGTCTTTCAGAAGCTGATAAACAAGACATGATCAAGCTCATTCGTGATTACATCGATGTCTTTGCTTGGAGTTATGAAGATATGCCAGGGCTTGATCCTCAAATCGCAACTCACAAATTGAATATCTTGCCGAATGCTAAACCGGTCAAACAACAACAGCGACGATTTCGTCCAGACATTATGGATGCAATTGAAGCTGAAGTCAATAAACTCATTACCTCCAGGTTTATTAGAGAGGAACAACATCCCGATTGGGTGGCTAACATTGTTCCTGTTCTTAAAAAGACTGGCAAGATCAGAGTATGCATAGACTTCCGCGGTCTCAATGCGGCATGTCCTAAAGACGAATTCCCTCTACCAATCACTGATGTCATGGTTGATAATACCTGTGGATTTGAACGAATGTCATTCATGGACGGGTATTCTGGGTACAATCAGATCAAAATGTTTCTAGATGACGAGAAGCACACTTCTTTCAGAACGCCGATTGGTACATACTGTTATACAGTTATGCCATTCGGTCTCAAGAATGCAGGAGCAACTTATCAACGAGCTATGAGCACTATATTCCGTGAACATTTGCGGAAAACAGTCGAATGCTATGTTGATGATATTGCAGTCAAAAGTCGACAAAAGGAGGATCATATCCAAGATTTGAAGACTATATTTGATCTAATGCGTAAGCATCAATTAAAGATGAACCCTACTAAGTCCTTCTTAGGCGTCTCTAGTGGTAAATTTCTCGGCTTCGTCATTACCTCTAAAGGTATACACGTGGATCCCGAGAAGATCAAAGCCATCCAAGAGATGCGTCCTCTACGCACCTTAAAAGAGCTACGAGGATTTCAAGAAAGAATCGCTTATATCAGGAGATTCATCTCCAATTTATCAGGACGCTGCAGACCATTCAACAAACTTATGAAGAAAGGTGTCTCTTTTGTCTGGAATGATGAATGTCAGAAAGCATTCAATGATATAAAACAATATCTAATGAGCCCTCCAGTATTGGTACCTCCCGTCTCAGGAATACCGTTCCTCCTCTATACTCGAGCAATGAGTCATTCATTGGGTGCATTACTCGCTCAAAAGAATCAAAATGGCCATGAACAAGCCATTTATTATCTCAGTCGCACTATGACCGGAGCTGAACCTCGATATTCACCGGTTGAAAAAGAATGTCTAGCTTTGATGTTTGCTGTCCAAAAGACACGTCATTATATCATTGGCCAGACTATTCATGTCATCTCCAGGATCAATCCTATACGGATCATGATGAAGAAACCTAGTGTTTTGAATTCTCGATTGGCTAACTGGGGAATCCTACTTGCTCAGTATGACATGCACTATATTCCTCAGAAATCAGTCAAAGGACAAGCTTTAGCCGATTTTCTGGCTGCTCACTCAGTTCCAGAAAATTCAAAACTCTATGATGAAATCCCAGATGAAGTCCTAGATTCAAATCAAATTGCTGAAGAAGATCCTACTTGGCGTCTATTCTTTGATGGAGCATCAAGAATCGGTCCTAATGGCGATATTGTCGCTGGAGTTGGAATTGTTCTTGTATCGCCAGAAGGTCTTGCTATCCAAAGAGCTTATTCTCTTGATCAGCCATGTTTAAACAATGTAGCTGAGTATAATGCACTACTTATTGGTCTTCAACTCGCTAAACATCTGAATATTCAACATTTGGAGGCGTATGGAGACTCTAAACTCATTGTCAATCAGATCAGGGGTACTTATGAAGTTCGTCATCAAGATCTGGTTTCTTATCATAGAGCAGCTATATCTATGGCTTCTTCGTTTGAAGAATTCTTCATTAAACATGTTAGGCGAGCATGTAACACAGAAGCTGATGCTCTTGCTAATCTTGCGACGGTGCTGGCTATTCCAATCAGACGGCAACAAATGATTATTGTTCGTAATCGAGAATTATTTCATCTTGAAAATAACTTGACTCTAGGACTTCCAGTTGACATTGAAGAATCAACATCTCATGACGTCAACACAATAAGAGGATTTGGATTCAGTCGTAAATCGATGTCATCTTCATCCGATTCCAGCATGGAATTCATCTTCAGTAACTCGACTGAGAATCAGAATACGGATAAAGATTGGAGACTTCCTTTCTTAGATCTCGTATTATATGATATTCTTTCGGATGATCCGAGTGAGCAGCATCTATCAGACGACGATCACTCAGATTCTACTACAATCATACAACAAAGACCTTATATCGTGGAGCTTATGATGGTTTACTTCTTCGATGTGTTGCCGGTGACGAGGCTCGACAAATTATCCGTGAAGCACATGATGGAATCTGTGGAGCGCATCAGCCAGGACCAAAACTTCAAGACCGTATTCGACGTATGGGTTATTATTGGCCCACTATGGTATCTGATGCCATCGAATATGCAAAGAAATATAAAGCTTGTCAAATCTATGCGGATTTTATTCATCAACCCTCGGAATTTCTACATCCGACGGCAGCATCATGGCCCTTCGAAGCTTGGGGCATAGATATTGTCGGCCCGATCAATCCGTCGTCATCTAAAGGTTATCGGTTTATTCTCGCAATAACTGATTACTTCTCCAAATGGGCCGAAGCCATTCCTTTATCTGAAGTTATGACGTCCAATGTCATCAGCTTTATTAAGCACCACGTCATCTACAGATTTGGTGTTCCTCGACGCATTATTCATGATAACGGACCACAGTTCGTCAGCCAGAAATTTACTCGATTCTGTGACGATCACCGGATCAATAATGTGGCTTCTACCGCATATAATCCGGCAGCTAACGGATTAGCAGAAGCTTTCAACAAGACTATCATCAAACTCCTAAAGAAGTTTGTCTCCACTAACAAACGTAATTGGAGTGACAAGCTCGATGAATGTTTATGGGCTTATCGTACTACAGTTCGTAATGCTACTAAATGTACACCTTTCTCTCTGGTGTATGGTTGCGAAGCTGTTCTTCCATTAGAGATTCAAATTCCTTCTTTAAGGATAGCAATCGCTAATGAACTCACTGCTGAAAATAATGATCGTCTTCGACTTCAGGAATTAGAAGCTCTGGATGAAAAACGATTATCTGCTCAACAAAATATTGAATTCTATCAAGCTAGAATTTCAAGAGCTTTTAATAAAAAAGTCAGAGTTCGATCGTATCAAAAAGGAGAACTTGTTCTAACGGTCAGACGTCCTATGACTATGACTCATATGAGTAAGGGCAAATTCGACGCAAAGTGGGAAGGTCCCTATATTGTGAGCAAAGTTTTCTCAAATGGAGCTTATCAACTCTCAGAATTGGATGGTCGAAAAGTTTTGATGCCTATTAATGGCAAGTTCCTTAAGAAGTACTATGTATAAAAGTAAATGCCTGTAATCATCAGACAAATTCATGTTTAGAAATAAAATTTTTATTTTATTTTCATGAATGATGATACATGATATTAAGGAAGATCACTATCATCCTTCTCTACATTTGGACGTGGGCCACTGCCGTTCTTCTCGAAGACGTGATCAGCAAAAGAACCGAGAACCTCCTTGCTAGAACCCACGAGGAACTTACAAGCGGTCATCCTCATGGCTTCTTCTTCTTCAGTCCTTCCTGGTTCGAGCAGGAAATCCAGAATGTCCCTTGGTGGCTTGGGTGCAGATGAACCTTCGCCTGCTTTCGTCTTCTTCGATTGAACTGGATCAGCAGGGTGTTCTTCAATGCCTTTCTGAACCTTTTAGGCTATCTCAGTCTTCTTGGATGCTTCTCCAGATGATATTTTTATGTTGAGGAGTGGAAGTATTCGTTCTCGTCAGATTGCTGCTATATTTATAGGCAGAAGTTCCTCAAATAGTGAAGCGTCACATTCATCCGACGATTCACATATTCATTAATGCTTGATGGTTCATCCGTTCATTTCTCACATTCATCCGACGATTCACACATTCATTAATACTTGACGTTCCATCCGTTCATTTATTACGTTCATCCGTTCATAATCTTCTATCAAATTATTAAGTGGGGATTCGTTATTTATCATGTTTTCATAACCTCTGAATCAATTCCGAATCTATCTACTCATTTGTTATGTTTTGACCTCTGTATAGAAATTATTCTATTTTCTTTTGAGTTCCTACATATTATCACGTCCATAATACCTCTGATAATATCATATACTCTAAAACAGAAAAGATGATTTTATTATCTATCATGTCCACAATTCATCCACAAATACAAATCATTGAGCATAGAAGAATTGTCATTTCCATTCTCATTTCACCATAAAAAGTCTATTACATTTTCTTAGACTTTCTTACAAATCATAATGAAAATCTATTACAATCTTGGATTTTCATTCTACACCACAACAATAACCTAATAGAGATCTATCTTCTTCTTTGGATCTTCTCCGTCGGACCTTCTCCGTCAGGTTCGTTGTTGGTGGCAATTCCTGACTGTCTGGGTCTCAGTCACGACCAGATCAGCAGGAATCAAACTCTGGTCTTCTCTCTCAGACGAGAGGAGAACCACAGAGTATGGCAGCCCGAAGTCGTGGTACTGCCAATACAATTGGTGGATAGGGGGTAACCTCTCAAGGAAGATAGGAATGTATTCCACATTGGGATACAATTCCTAGTCCTGCCTTGAAAGGAACTCTACTACCCGATTTCTCGGTAGTAGAGTTGACTCCACCATCCAACTCTCGTGTATAAAGGCTCTTCCTACCATCTGAGGAAGACCCTTCTATCCCACGAAGAGTTCTGAGTTGTCTGATTTACGCGTCAAAAGCGTATGAGCTCCCTGATGTAGGTGTCAGCAAGATATTCTCTACAGCATCCACATCACCAATGCCAGTTCTGAAGAAAATTTTCAACCGAGCTTCTGCAGAAAACAGTAAGGAAGAAGAGATTAAAATCAACAGAAATGTCATTTGGCACGCACTGGCTAGTCAAGCGTGCATTGTTCAGTCAGAAACAAAAAGCTTGTCTTCAACAGCAATAAAATAGTACGCGTACTATACGGGACTTACCTTCAAGTTTGGTGCTAAGGACTGGCAAACTCATGTTTGATACAGTGCGCAGAAGTTGAACATTAGAAAACATTGCTTTCTTGTTTAAGAATAAAATCTCCCAAAAATTTCATTCTCAGAGAAGAGGAAGATGAATGGGAGATGAGTATCTGTGAAACTCTTCTGTCTATTTAAAGGGCAAAGTACAAGTTTATTCTTGGAAAAGATCCGCATAAATAGCGCTCGTAAACCGTGGAATGAGTGTCACGTGTGCTTTGGAAGACAGAGCAACATTGGAAATAGTCAAAGGGTGCTAATTAATATTCTTCATTAATGCACGCAGATCAAACACAGAAGTTGTACTTCATTTCTTAAGACAGGCACTGATGGCCTTACAAAAGACAAAACAAAAAGTGCAACAAAAGCATAAAAGTCACGTTCTATTTCCCAGAGCGACTGAGCTCGGTGCCTAGTTCTTCTACGCTCCTAACTCCCAGACGGTGCAACAGAGCTTTAAACATTTCACGCTGCTCTATGAGGCTGCGCCCATCAGAAGAAGACGAGCCATCCAAGCCAAAATAGCTCAAGAAATTCTTGGCTAGTTGCAAGGGATTATCTTTGAGCTCGAAGACAAGGGGCTCTGGCTCTTCACCCCCAAAAGTGGGGTCACCAAGGGAACAAAAGCCCAACTTGCGTGCTTCTTCCTCAGCTTTCTCCTTTGGTGTCATATTGACGTAAGATGAAGATTAAAAATGAAACTTCTTCCTGTTTATATAACAGAGTTTTGTCGGCGGTTCATATTCCACCATAAATTGGATACAATCAGTCTCGGAGAACGAAGAGTCATCATGACATTTAATAAGTTCATTTGGATGTTTTCAAAGAACTTCGAAGTCTTTTCGACTTCCGAAAAATTTGAAGTCATCTCAGCGTGACTAAATCCATTTTATCATCTCTATTTCAAAGTATTTCGAAATAATTATCATTTTTCGAAAACTTTGAAGGGGGTTTTGTAGGCCTCAAAAATGAAAGTCACGCTGAGTTGATCAGAACAAGTCCAAACAGTCACGCTGAGTTGATCAGGACAAAGTCAAAAGTCACGCTCAGTTGATTCAGACAATATAAACAAATCACGCTGGGAGACAACTCATCATTTGTCAAAGAGTAATTATGACTGACAACACGACAGTTGAAGAATATCTCTTCGTATGCCACATATACACAGAATTCGAGAGATCATCGCCGTCTGTTGCGTGATTTTCGAAATCTTCTTCAGCAAGACTCAGCCTTCGTCGAGTTGGCGCACCAAAAGGGTTTCTTGTCATTTAATGTGACTGACAAAGCAATCACTGTCAGAGATTTTGTGTCAGTCGAGACACGCCGAATCAAGACAGCTGGCAGTTCTATCTCAAGTCTGCGTGTATTTGTGATCTTCATCTCAAGTTTGCGTGGATTCTGAAGTTTTCTTCCTCAAGTTTGCGTGGATTTTGAAGCTCTTTGCCTCGAGTCTACGTGGATCCTGAAGCTTCTTGCCCCAAGTTTGCGTGGATTTTAAAGCTTTCTACACCGAGTTCGCGTGGATTTCGTCTTCAACAAGTCTGCGTGGATTTCATCAAATTAGAGTACGTGGCAACCATGCCACTGATCTCTCGCCTGCGTGTTCTGTAACTTGGACATGACTCATGCATGATCGCCATGTGTCTAACAGTTACAGGCCACGTCCAGTAACTGCTCACAGCCTTGCGTATGTTAAATCCTGCGTGATTTTTAACTAGGCCTAGGCTGTGAAGACAGTTATCTTTTCAGTTATTATTTTTGACTCTATAAATAGAGTTCTTTTTCTCATTCATTGTACAGATACACTGATATCTACTGTCAAAATTTTGAGAGCTTTTCTTCTTCGCATAGTCCAAGGGATAAAGCGATCGTCTTCTAGATCGGATTCCTACAGTTGTAATTTTTCCAGAAACACAACAAATAAAGAGAATTTCTTTATGGAAAACAGCTGCTCACTTTCGAATCTAGGTTTTCTCCTCAAAAATCTTCAAAAACTCGTCGAAATTTTTTGGAAAGACCGAGACAAACGGCAAAAGTGCTAAAACGGAGGTCCAAACATTATTTTTTTCGATTCTAAAATTTCGGAAGGCCGTCTAACGGAGAAGTTGTTAATCTCAGGCTCCTCGAAGATACGCTCATTTTGGGACAAACCGGACCTCATTTCGACCTCCCAGTCAAAAGTTATTGCCCTTCAAAGTTTCAACTGACCATAAAATGCAGGAGAATGGTCATTCTCCGTGTTAGAACACGAAAAATGTTAATTTCGCATGAGGGTGGTCATTCTCCGTGTTAGTAACACGGAGAATGTCATTCTCCGTCTTAATTTATATGGAGAATGGTCATTCTCTGTGTCATTCTCCGTCTTAATTTACACGGAGAATGACCATTCTCCGTGCTAAATTACACGAAGAATGGTCATTCTCCGTCTTAATTTATACAGAGAATGGTCATTCTCCGTGTAATTTAGCACGGAGAATGGTCATTACAGTGTTAAAACGTAGGAGAATGACCATTCTCCGTGTTAGAAACACGGAGAATGCTATTCTCCGTGTTAAATAAAACGGAGAATTGCCATTCTCCGTGTAATTTAGCACGGAGAATGATCATTCCAGTGTTAAAATGCAGGAGAATGGTCATTCTCCGTGTTAGAAACACGGAGAATGGCATTCTCCGTTTTAAATAAAACGGAGAATGATATTCTCCGTGTTAATTTACACGGAGAATGGCATTCTCCGTGTTAATTTACACGGAGAATGGTCATTTCTAGTGTTAAAACGTAGGAGAATGATCATTCTACGTATAATTTAGTACGGAGAATGGCATTCTCCGTTTCTAAATTACACGGAGAATGGTTATTCTCCGTGCTAAATAACACGGAAAATGACATTCTCCGTGTTAAATGACACGGAGAATGGTCATTCAAATGTTAAAACACGGAATGACTATTCTTCATGTGATATCGACGGAGAATGACATTCTCCTTGTTAAAAATGCAGGAGAATAAAGATTCAAGAGTTTTCGTTCTTCTTTCAAAACGATGCTAACTCTTATGGAAAAAAGAAGAAGATCTTCTCTCCATAATTGACCTATTTGTCGGAGAAGAAGAAGAAGAAGAAGAAGAAGAAGAAGAAGAAGAAGAAGAGCGATGATTGGAGTTCGACTGAAAAAAAGCATCTAAAGGGAATCGCAATCCAGATCTCTCGTGAAGAAGAAGAAGAGAATCGCAATCCAGATCTGAGTTTGTGCGGAGGGGTAGTTATGGTATTAATTTTGTAAATACAGAGCATCTAAAGGAAATCTTGGAATACTTACGTTGAAATATATAATTCTGGACATTTCATAAAACCCATCATACGGGTGGGTTTTTCATAAAAACCAACCCCGAAATTGGATTTCTCAGCAATTTCCAGTTTTTAATTAGTAAATATAAGGAATGATATTTTTGGAAAAAAAAACTTTCACGGTAAAGCCTACCTTTTGGTATTATATAGTAGTATAGAAATATAAGGAAAGATATTTTTGTAACGAAAATTTTCACCGTGAAACCTAACTTTTGGCATTATATTGTAGTTTAGATTAGTATAGATAGATAGATTAGCTACTAATTAATTGGAACGTTCGAATCTCCCCTTGGCAACGGAGGGCCGGCGTGGAAGGCGTATGTTCGAACCCCTTTGGCATTTACTAAGCCGGAGAATAGGACACCTCAAAAAAAAAAAAAAAAAAAGGAATGTTCATTCGATTGTGACCTAAAATGGATCGGGCACGGCCCAGAATGAACCCGAACCGTTTAACTAAGACGAATTCATATTTTTATACAACTTAAGCCTTTCTCTCATTCCTCTTCTTCTTTCTCCCATTCTCCCACGAAACCCTAACCCTAAATTCGCCTGCGGAGCGACCATCACCGGCGGCGAACTCAACGGCGACGACCAAACTCTAACCCTAACCCCAATTCCTCACCACAACACCAAAACGGCAGAGCAGGATTGTAAGTGTTCTTCTGCAACGGAACCAAAATTCTAAGTTTTGACCGATTCTTTGCGTTCGTGTGCAATTGGCGTAGCTTATTGATAAATTTCAGTGCATGATGCAATTTTCTTATGGGCATTTCGTCAGATTGCGTCGTTTCGTGGTCATGTGTGAATTTGAGAGTTTGTGGCACTGATCACAGTACTATAATGAACAAAAAATTTCGTGGTTTTTGATTAGTTATGGGAACGCGAAGCTCGAGTTTGAGTCGATTGCGCAAAGGCGAGGCACAAATGAGGCGCCTTTAGCGCTTGTGCATCGCGCCTGTTAGGCTATTAACATGCAACAAATCCTTAAAATGACTTTTCAAATTTCCTTTCTTTTTTTATTACTTCTCAAAAATTATGTTCTTTGAGTCCTTTTGATCTTGCGACTTCTCACATTCTACTAAAAGAAAATCTCACTTATTTGACAAGGTGTAAAGTCCCTCTTAGATAAACGAGAGCCGAGAGGGACAAAAGACCTAGCTCTACAACTTGCTCTGTATGCCCTCTCCGCTCGCTCCTGCAATCGATCTATCTTTCGCATGCAGTCAGCTCAAAGGTAGCTGATCGATAGCAAGTTTTATAAAGATAAGATTAGATGTATAGGATTGGTTAGCAAGTGAAGTTGATATTTGCAAGAATGAAAGCTAGAGAAAGTTAATCCCTGGGCCGAGCAGAACTAACGTAAGTGAATCTCTCTTTCCTATGAGGTAGGCTCAGTAGATTCTTGTGACTCCACATTATTACTTGGTCTCTTCCATGTATACTAATGTCAGGTCTATCCATCCGATTCATTGCTTGCTCTTTTATTCTCATCAATTCTTCTACGTGGAACCTATCCGGTCACTTGTTTCTCTTTGTTTTTCTTTATCATTTTGTCAATGAAATCTTGGAAGCTTTAAGATCTTGATTTTGTCTTTTATGTCAATCAAGTACATTCCAGTACGTTAATAAAAGGGGAGCCAATGTGAAGTAAGAATGGCATGGTACTTCATCGGGAGTTGAAAGAATAGCTTTCTTAAGAGTAGAACAACCGGGATATGTCATCCATCAGTTGTCAAGAATCATATAAAATAGGGTATCTAAAAACTAGGAATTGAACACCCATATAAGGTCGAAAAAAACCCTAGTGAAGTAGAGGGCTTGTTCACATATCTCTGCTAGCTCCTCATTCGAGAGGAGAGGTAATCGAGGGACACTTGACTCGATTCATTGTGGAATTGTCCTGCTATCAGACAAAGATCTAAAAGGAACTATTATCCACCCTTCTTTGGATATGTAAAAAGGACTATCTTTCATTCTTTTGGGTCCCTAAGCAACTAGTGACCTTCCTCTTCTTCATTCTCAACAAGAAAGCATCAACAAAACCTTCTCCATATGTAAAAAGCAACTTGATTGAATGAGATTGAAGTTCATCCCACACGTACGCATCATGTATATCTGTTTTTCTATTTCTATGTTATATATATACTAGTATGTAACCATGGATAGTGACGATATTCATCTGGTCACATATCTCTTCGTCTAAACTAGGGTCTTTGATGATGCTTCTTGGTTGCATGAGCTAAACTGCATAGCCAGAATTTAAGTCTACTACCTGCATTTTGACTATCAAGATTTTATGGTACTCTCATGGTTGTGGTGACCTTGGCTAGGAGTTTGGCACCAACATAGATGGTGATATCAGGTTGCCTATCGGTCATAGTAAATTGTTAATTCTTTTATGGAGCTTTATTATAGTTTCCTGTGCCACATTAAGACTGCTTTTTTTTCCCCTTTATTGGAAAGCGGTCTAAGAGCGAGAGTGGATTACACTTACATTTTATCTGGGCTCCATTTGGTAGCAAACGTAAGGTGTGAGCCAAACGGGTTCTATCTCGGATGGATGTTTTTTCAAATGTGTCATTTATTTCAGGACTAAAATTGATGTTTTCGAAATGCTAGCCCTACGAGCGTTCCGGAAATGGACGTTTGAACAAATGGATGAACCATAACTACGATTCAAACTAACCCCAATTCAAACTAGCCCAAAGGGTTGTTTTGTAAAATAGCTTATCATTTTTTTTTTAAATATTAGTTCAATTTTGGAACAACTTTTGATAAAGTCTTTTACATGGTGTCAAAAGTTGCTTTTACTGCTAGTTTTTGAAAAGAAGAAACAATCCTAAACCAAGCCTGCAATTGCATTGTCACCACCATGGCTTGTTAGGCCTTAAAGTAATGCATGATGATATGTTTGTTTTAACTTGCTCATTTTTATCAAAATGGATGGTAAGTAATGATTGGTTCATTTGTTTAATTGGATAATTTTCTACATTTTAGTTTCATAATAAGACTTAATTGCTATAATTGAACCTTCAACTGCTCAATTTACAGCTACATAAAGGTTTATCATGGTTTAAACATCTTTCTAAAAATAATATCCCTAAGAATCTATAATTCTAATATCTTCTATTTTTGTTAATATAGGACCAGGGAATGTTGCCTACCCCTTCTCAAGCTATGTTGTATTAAGCGTAAGGCGAGACGAGGCGAGGCGACGAGGCTGTCGCCTCGCTTAGTGGCGCTTAAGCGGGAGCTTAGTTAGCGCCTCACCTTTTTTTTTTGTTCCTACATGTAAAATACTCTATATAGTATATACACATAAATTTTAATATTTTTTCATACAATCCTACTAGTATATGCATGAATACCAATACCAATTATCAATCAAGCAAAGTAACAATATAAATACTAGAATCAAAATGCAAACTACAAGTCACACAGTGCATACATACTACATAGTCATCAAAATATCATCAAACATAAAAGTTGTCTCTAAAGTTCCTACTTAAAGTTTTTTAACTATCCAAATATGTAAATAACAAAATATTCGGTTTAGTTTATTAAAAAAATCAAAAAAAAAATCAAAAATCGTTAAGCGAGACGGCTAAGGCGAGGTGAGGCGCTACTAAACGACGCCTAAGCGCGCTTAAGCGCTGATCGCTTTTCTGGGGCGAAAATTCTAAATCTCGCTTAAGCGCCGCTTAAGCGCGCTTTTCACGACGTAGTTCCCAAGTCCTCTAGGTACTAGGTGATTAGGTCCCTCCTGCTTGTGTCTGTCATAATATTGTTAGGTGAGGGCAGTCACTACTTGTGTGTTTCAAAATGAACGGTGGTGCATGTGTTACAGGAGGCAATCAATCACCTCTTGTGACCTAGACACACCTTGAGTGCGTGGTGGGATTTTTCTTCTTGTTTGGAATATTTGAACAATGTTTATAAACAATGTTTGAAATCTATTGATTCTTCTACTTTTTTTGTTGTTGCAAAGCTTCGGAACAACTGCGGCCAGTGACTTCTTCGAGCATCTGCTGCCGTTCTGATAATCTTTTTGTTTGTTTTACATGTTTTCTTTTTATTCCGTTGCTTTTGCTTACATGTTCTCCTCTTATTCCATTACTTTCGCTTTCTTCTCTTATTTTTGCCTTTCTTTCATCTTTCCTATTTCTTCTTACTTTACTGTTACTTTTTCTACTGCAATCTTGATCTTCCGCTTTTCTGATTTTTAGTGCTGAAAGAATGAGTTGTATGCTTCTTTGTTTCCCTCTTATCTACTCTCTTTGTTTGCTTCTGTTCTGGTGTCCGTAACCCACCTTCCCCTCTCCTGTCATTTACTCTCTTGAATGACTTTTTTTTAAACTGTTTTACCTTCACTATATGGTTCATTCATTCCCTTGATTTTTTATATGTTTAAGACATGATTTTTTCACCCTGATGCTCCCTTTTAGTTATGACTTCATGCCGTAGAGCCATGTGTAGTACCTAGCCTTATTATGTGTGAAATTTACTCAAAGTTAATGATTTTAAGTTTGATAGAAACTCTTTTATTTTCTAAAACTGCACCTCACTCCAATCAGGCAATCACTGTGCCTTTCGTCTCGTGTACTAGGTGTACCTTGTACATCGTGTCCCGTCTTGTGCCATGATAATACTAGTAGTCCTCACCACCTAAACCCATGTGTGCGGTTGTGAGTCCTCACCAGGTTGGAGATGATTTGGCGACTTTAAAAATCCATGCGTGGCTTGGTATTAAATGTAAGTAGACACTTGTACCCACACAAGAGGTGAAAGATCTAATAGAATATGGATAATTTTTAGTCTATTAGGGGCCTTATGGATCATGAAATAAGAAGAAAAAAAAGGACAAAAATTGTGGGTCCGTTTGGTTGCTTGTTTAAACTCAATTTTCTGAGTTTAAGCGTTAAAGCATATCAAAATGGTGTTCGGGAGCCCACACTCTAAAAACTACTTTCAAAAAAAAAAAAATCTCCAAACCCAATGTTTAAAAATAGCTTTGAGAAAAAAAAGTTGTTTTCTGAGTGTTCTCTCTTGGTGGGCCCCTCATCTCAATTCTCAAAAAACATTTCCCCATTCCAACGTGTACTCTCTTCTACTCTCTCCTCTCTCATTCCAACCTACTCTCTTCTTCTCTTCTCATTTCATAGAATTGGAAGCAGCAGCAACAACCATGATCGGAAGAAGAAGCAGCAACCATGATCGGAAGCTGCACCTCCTTGGGAAGGATACGCTCAGTCGAGCCGCTCGACGCCGGTGAAGGACGCGCCGTTGGCCTCGTCGACGAATTTCGACCGCCTCCTGGCGAGTCCTCGTCCCAAGGCTCGACCTTGCCGACGAATTTCGACCGCCTCCTAGACGAAGCTCGTCGTCGACGATATTCGCTCGCCTCGTCGACGACGACCTCGACTGCCTGGGGGCTTGCCCCATCTCTTCCCCCTCCTCCTTCTCCGAGCGTTTTTCCGAGGCCCATAAGCCGCTCTACAGCTCCGCGCCCGGCCACCCAAACGCGACCTGGTGCCATTTCCGGGGGTCCCAAACCCCCACGTCCCCGGCTCCACCTTCGTCAGTCCGGCTCCCCGCATAGACTCGTCCTGCGTCGATTGCCATTGGACGAACTCCAAATCTGGATTTGGGGAGGGTTGGAGCTCTCGATGTCGTTGTCGTGGTCTCTTCTTCGAGAGGGACACGTTTAGAGAGTTGAGAGGGACACGTTTAGAGAGAGGAGAACTAGACACGTTTGAGAGGGACACAATTGGATACAAATAGTTGTGGACACAGTTAAAAAATTAATTTCTAAAAAAATTTACCAAACAAAATCTACAACTTTTGTTTTCTAAAACCATTTTCCAGATAAAAAGTAACCAAACGCAAAGTCAAATTTTTTTTACTCAGAAAACAACTTTATAACTTAATTTTAGAAAACTGTTTTCAGAACAAATTTTCAGAAAACCTATCCAAACGGACCCCGAGTATCAGACACCAATTTGTTCTCTTTTTAAGAAAAAAATGGAAGACAATTTCAGGTCGAACTTGTCATAGTTGTAGGTGGGATCTCACATTAGACAAGAAAAGAGTGAATGAATCTCCCTACAACAATTAGGAGGTGCTCACCGTGAATGATTATGGGATGTTGTCCTAAAGGAGATAGATTGGAGGAGGGACAACCTCCCTAGGGCATAGCCAATTCCTTTTTGATCTGATGGAATGACACAGACATCTGCAATCGTAACGACTTGACCCAGGTCACTACTATAAACAACCGTTCCTGAGGTTATTAGCTACCTTCTGCATGTCGTGTTGTGTCCCATTCAGACTTGATGAAATTTTGCAATTTCACTTTGTCCGAGCAACATTGTCGAAGAATGAACTAAAATTTCTTTTAGCTACTTTTTATGATTCTTATGAATGGGGCTTTTGAGTAGATTTGGAGTACCATGTTGAACTATATGGTATATATGGTGGAGCACAAGATGTTGCCAATTATTTGGAAACTAAAAACGTTAATGAGAGGTTAAGAGGTCTATGACTCTATGCATCATCTTGCATTGCTCTTCAGACTGAAGGTCTTCTTTGCCAGACTCAAATATTCTTATGCAGGTGATCAGTAGCTAAAGGGCTTGCTAACCATGTCACGCCTCGACCCGGAATCATCCGAATCATCGTCCTCGCAGGGGAGCGTGATGCCGCACGAGCCTGGAGTTGCGCTCGTGCAAGGCAAGATGACAAGTTCTCAAATGGTTATTTTTGATTTGATATTAACAACGAAAGAAAAACAGAGTATACGAAACAATTCTCTTTATTGATATTCGAACTGAGATTACAAAGGCTTTCAATAGTCCAACTGAATTTGCCAGGTTGACTACAACACTCAAGTTCTCTCTTGCCCACAAATGATTTCACCGTTCCATACATCATGCCTTCTATATCTCGGCCGCATCAATCTTGTTGCAAGTCCGAACGTCAATGCGATCGCATGCTTCAACGCTACGACATTCCGTGCCTCTGTGCGATCAAGCGAAGCTTCGCCGCGAGCAATCCATTCCCTGCACCCTGCATGAAAGCTGGTAGGGGATCAGTACGTTCGTCCTCGCATGTACTGACGAAAAGACCAACTTTCTAAACCGACATTTTTGTATTTATGTTCAATCATGCAAGTTAGCTTATGATCTTGCTATATTCTCCTTAGGGTCGATTTCTTGGCATATTCGAAAGCGTAAATCATGTTATCATGGCAAGCATGTTATTCGAATTGAATAGGCAAGCAGGCAAGCAATCTCGTGTTTGTTTCGTGGCGCGACTTCTTACCAGCATAGACGCACTCGTCCTTGCACCGACGCAAGGTGAATACGTCCCATTCCTTCCCTGTCATGTTATAAGTGCTCTCTAAGCAGGATCTATGTGCGCATGATACATACGTGCCTGCACTTTCTACCCATCGTTCCTTAACTATATGGAGGTCGTTGGCGTATCCGCGCTAGAATGGACTAAAGGTGTTTCTCTTTTCTTTTATTTCTTTCTTTTCTTTCTCGAATTTGGGTAGCCCGGCGTTTCACAGGGTGGGTTACTATCCCAAACAACCGAAACATACCGCGTGCATACCATCATTTGTGGCTTTTTACATCTATAACCGGTGGCTAGTCGTTTTACACATGAGCGCCCATCAAAGATTATATTCCTCCTAGGCCGAACGGTCCCGGTGCCCCGCGCACCCGTTCGGAGGAAACGTTCCGTGCACGGAAGATTATCACAATTATCTCAAGTCCATTCGACCATGCGACGCACTATTATTCAAACAACCAAACATAGACTTAGAGTCCGAGACCCAGACATTATCATCTCGTATTTCTTCCATTAACTTTCTATGTTCTTATATTTCATACTTCGTTTCAATGTTCAATGGCATCATGCCTCAACTCAATGTTCGTCAACCGAACGACCCGAATGTCCCGAACACCTTTCGAGGCATTATGCCACATCTGACAGTTCCGTCACCTACATGCCACAACTGTTTTCTTTGCAACGAAGCCATCTTTTATGATCTCGTGCACGTACGCACGTTTTGACACGTTTATCATCTTTTTCTTTGCGTCGTGCACTTGCTGCACGCATCGAAGCCGTATTTCTATGTTCTATGCATTAATGTTCAATGTACATGGCTCGTGCACTAGGGAACTCGCCTATATTTTCTTTCAATGTGCTAGCCTTTCTAACTCGTGCGCGAAGGCACGGAATGGCTCGTGCACGAAGGCACTCGCCGAATACAGTTATCCTATGTTCTTGCGACTTGCACACCGAGGCGCTCGCCTTTGCGATATTCAATGTTCCATAGCGACTCGTGCATTTGATGTACGTTTCATTTCAATTGTTCTAAGTAGTGTTCGACACACACTATGATTTATGTTCCGATCGGACCACGTCCGTGGCGTCGATAGATTAACTTAAAATACAATGTTACATTCTTACTTAGGCATGAAGGAGTAAAAAGAAGAGTCAATCCTCCCACCTTAAGTCGATACGCCTTGTTGTTTGTCGAGCCGATGCAGCTCGATTTCATAACTTTGTTGCACGGTCAAATCTTCTGACTTAGCCATTCTGACACTTCTTGTTTTATTGAAGTACTCGATCGATTCTGGCCTACCGTGCCCAAGTCCCAGCTCGTTGCAAGGCGGTGATTTGGGTTTTGCGGACCCATTGCGAATGGGGCAAAATGTCGACCTCTCATATTTCAGCGTAAATGGATAGCCTGCACATGAAACCAACTAAAATCCATACTTGCATCGATTCGGACTTGCGCCTTGGTCGATTCGATTTCTTAGAATCTTCGAGCCGTCTCAACGCACTTATCCTTCGGGACAATGCGGCGCTTCGTATCGATTCAACTCGATGCATTTCCTTGGGACAATACGACTATTTGCATCGACTTAGTTTGATGTATTGCTCGGGACAACGTAACTCTCGTATCGATTCGCATCGATACATTTCATACGGTCAACGCGACCTTGAGTCAACGTCTCAGCGTAATGAGCCCTGCGGAGCGGGACATTACAGAATATACCACTCAAAATAAGGTTCGTCCTCGAACCAAAAACCAACACTCTGATTAAGTGTTTTATAGATCGTTTTACGATCTCGTCCCACCAATGTTGTTCAGTTTCACACTATCTTGCAAGCTTTTCATTAACATTTTCAAAGTCTTTCCTGCAGCTCGATTTGAATTTTATATACAACTCGATTTGGATCCGTACCTATATTCAAGGCGTCCCAAAGATATATGTATTTCGACCAAGTCCAGTGGTAGCAAATTGAAACAAAATTGACATAAAATTTCAATCCTATGCTTGCCATCTCGTACTCCCTATCGGAGTTATCTTTAGCAACCGTTCTCGAAATTTTATCGCATACATATATTCGATACATACGTGATTCATTCAACAAAGTCACTGCACGCGACGCGATTCAAAATCGCATTTCTCATTTTGTATGTTTCGTATGGACTATCAATCTTATACGTTGCGTCGAGCTGTCGCACATCCGATCGCAACAATCCTCCGCAACGCCTTGCATTCGAATTCGCCACCCAACTATTTCCGAAGTCTGGCTATGCAACTTATCTCGATACGATTTCCTTTGTTGACTTGCAAATGTATCAACATTCAGGACTACGCCCGCTAGGTTACTTACCTAGACATCGTGCTTAAATTCTCCCGACGAAACTTTAAATTGACATTGCACAAAGGCTACAATCTATCAGACACAACAGTTTATATCGAGGCGACGGTGCTCAAGGCAACAATCGCTTTGACCCAAAGTCTCTACGATGCATCTTACGTTCGATTCCTAACGAGTAGGAATTCACTAGCCAATTCTAAACTTTTCCGTCTCGCAACATCGAATATAAGTCCGATTCACGCAAGCTCAATTGCAAGGTGAATCCGAATCTAACGTTATGACTCGTAAGTCATTCCTTTATCGTTCTCTCTCGTGCATAGCATGATTCTTACAATCGCCTATCCGAATCACCAAGTTCGTTGGTAAATTTCTAGTTCGATCGTCGACCAACATAACCATTCAAGCATTCATCCGACGAATACTCAAAATATAACTATATCATTCTCAATCGAAAGCTGTTCCAACAAATTTTCGATCGCCTAGACTTATCGTCAACATGCACCACACTATATTTGTTACTGATGCAATTTTGTATGCGGCAACGCATTGGTCATCTTACGGTCTGCAACATTCAATTTGATTTGGCGGTCAAGTCTTCTAGGGTTAGTTGCCCCGAAGCTACGCTCGATAATTGTGGATCATCACCGAAGGACAGTTACTACGAACCATGCTATATCTTATTTCGGAGCCAAATCACGTTCCGACGATTTCTATGCGACTAGCCAATTTCGGACAAAACCATTTCTATCGGCGCAACTGATGCGCAACTATCCTCCAAGTAAAGTCATGCACTACCGTCGATGATTCTGCAATTTACGAAGCATCTACTCGCATTGAGTTCGAGTCTATCTCATTTGCGGTCGACACACGAGATGCTATACGCATCGAACAATCGTCGATGACTTATAGTCTCGTCTTGATCAATCACAAAGTTCATGATCAACCAGTTCGTTCATTCTCGTATTGTTATTTACAAAATTTTGTTAGCGCGAGTCACACTCCATTTTGTTTTCTTACATCGTGCTTACGTTTCCTTACGTATCGATCTCGATACGTCGTATCAATTTCGATAGCGTAAGGGTCAACTTTGATTCTGTCTCAACGTCGACAACTTGCATTGCATACGTCCAAGTTCTCCACAAACATTTCCGTACGTCTCGAATCGTTTCTCGATTCGTTGTATTCCGTTATACCTTGATCGCGTAACCGAGTTACCGATTATCCAACATCGAACCCTCGAGTTATACGATCACGCTCTCTAAGTTTTTGCGTGTTTTCATTCGTACCCAAATGAGTTTTGCCGTAACGTAACCAACTATCTCTTAGACACTATTTACCCGCATTAACCAACTCTTCACCAAAGTCGCACATCGTGCGATCTAATTATGATTCGCATTGTCAAACTTTCTACCGAGATCGTAAGTCGTGCGATTTGATTTCGACTCGTGTATTCTAACATTTTTGTCGAGATCGCAAGTCATGCGATTCGATTATAATTTGCATCGTCCAACATTTTCATCGAGCTCGCAAGTCGTGCGACTCGTTTGTAAGTTCAAGTTTTCCTTTCTCGTCGATCCGATTATTGCTTCAAGGCAAAATCGTTCCGCTAGTCTCGATCGTCCGACCGACTTATAAGTTTTCGTTTGACGTATCATTCAATGATACAAGTCCCACCTTACCGTCCTAACCGATCATCGAAGAACACTTGCATCAACATGCCGTCATACAAATCCTCAATCGAGTCTCGGTGCTATCCCGTCTGTTGCGGACGAATCTTCCGCAATTCTCACAATGCGTCGATGTAACTCATCGCACAAGTGGTATTGCATATACCACTCAGAATCGAGTCATTCGTCGCATACGTGGTATGGCATATATCACTCAGAAATCAAGCATTTCCCTCGCATTATGTTCAGTATGAACCAACAATCTCTTCTGACTCGAGATTTCCGCAGCGATCGTGCTTGATCACAACCGTAACTTTGATTAAATCAAAATTCGACACAACTCGGCTAATGTTTTTATTTGCCAACATAAGTTCGGTGTGCAACCGAACGATTCGTTCTATCGATTTATGATTTCAGTTCCTTCCGTTGCATCTCGTGCAACGATTTTTACTTTGATACGCATTGCACCGCGTGCAACGATTTACTTCCGACACGCATTGCATCACGTGCAACGATTTACTTTCGACACGCATTGCACACCTTGTAACGACTTATTTCCGACATTTATTGCACCTCGTGCAACGATTTATTTTCAACATTTGTTGCACCTCGTGCAACAATTTATTTCCGACATTCAAGGTCAATGTTCAAATTCGTTCAACACATTCGATATTGACTTATCACTTTCATTGCAACGCACATTCACAATCAACTCGTTGCACTTCCTGCAACGCATTATTTAAGTTTTCGTATTGGTGCAACCAATATTCACAACCCATTGCACTTCATGCATCGTTTCATTTCTCATTCAACATGCTACATTGCAACAACAACATCTCAAATCGCATTTCATAATTTGTTGCACTTGCAGCAACTAACATTTTATGGCTCGTTGCATTCAATGCAACGAAACGTTTCACGACTTTCTCCGCAACATTATGTAAATTCGAAGTACTTGCAACAACGTTACCCGACTTTGTATTAGACTTATTGTATGGAACATCCAGTGCGGCATCGAGTAGAGTCGAGAGTGATTCGATTGGTGGTGGGCAACTCTTTGGAATTGAAACAAAGCAAACGTCTTGAAAAATTGAGCCTAGAGCTCTGATACCAATCTGTCACGCCCCGACCCGGAATCACCCGAATCATCGTCCTCGCAGGGGGTGTGATGTCGCACGAGCCTGGAGTTGCGCTCGTGCAAGGTAAGATGACAAGTTCTCAAATGGTGATCTTTGTTTGATATTAACAACGAAAGAAAAACAGAGTATACGAAACAATTCTCTTTATTGATATTTGAACTGAGATTACAAAGGCTTTCAATAGCCCAACTGAATTTGCCAGGTTGGCTACAACACTCAAGTTCTCTCTTGCCCACAAAGGATTTCACCGTTCCATACATCATGCCTTCTATATCTCGGCTGCATCAATCCTGTTGCAAGTCCGAGCGTCAATGCGATCGCACGCTTCAACGCTACGACATTCCATGCCTCTGTGCGATCAAGCGAAGCTTCGCCGCGAGCAATCCATTCCCTGCACCCTGCATGAAAGCTGGTGGGGGATCAGTACGTTCGTCCTCGCATGTACTGACGAAAAGACCAACTTTCTAAACCGACATTTTTGTATTTATGTTCAATCATGCAACTTAGCTTATGATCTTGCTATATTCACCTTAGGGTCGATTTCATGGCATATTCGAAAGCGTAAATCATGTTATCATGGCAAGCATGTTATTCGAATTGAATAGGCAAACAATCTCGTGTTTGTTTCGTGGCGCGACTTCTTACCAACATAGACGCACTCGTCCTTGTACCGACGCAAGGTGAATACGTCCCATTCCTTCCCTGTCATGTTATAAGTGCTCTCTAAGCAGGATCTATGTGCGCAGGATACATACGTGCCTGTACTTTCAACCCATCGTTCCTTAACTATATGGAGGTCGTTGGCGTATCCGCGCTAGAATGAACTAAAGGTGTTTCTCTTTTCTTTTCTTTCTTTCTTTTCTCTTTCTTTTCTTTCTCGAATTTGGGTAGTCCGGCGTTTCACGGGTTGGGTTGCTATCTCAAACAACCGAAACATACCGCGTGCATACCATCATTTGTGGCTTTTCACATCTATAACCGGTGGCTAGTCGTTTTACATATGAGCACCCATCAAATATTATATCCCTCCTAGGCCGAACGGTCCCGATGCCCCGGCGCACCTGTTCGGAGGGAACGTTCCGTGCACGGAAGATTATCACAATTTTCTCAAGTCCATTCGATCATGCAACGCACTATTATTCAAACAACTAAACATAGTCTTGAGTCCGAGACTCAGACATTATCATCTCGTATTTCTTCCATTAACTTTCTATGTTCTTACATTTCATACTTCGTTTCAATGTTCAATGGCATCATGCCTCAACTCAATGTTCGTCAACCGAACGACCCGATGGTCCCGAACACCTTTCGAGGCATTATGCCACATCTGGCAGTTCCGTCACCTACATGCCACAACTGTTTTTCTTCGCAACGAAGCCATCTTTTATGATCTCGTGCACGTACGCACGTTTTGACACGTTTATCATCCTTTCCTTCGCGTCGTGCACTTGCTGCACGCATCGAAGCCGTATTTCCATGTTCTATGCCTTAGTGTTCAATGTACATGGCTCGTTCACTAGGGCACTCGTCTATATTTTCTTTCAATGTGCTAGCCTTTCTAACTCGTGCACGAAGGCACGGAATGGCTCGTGCACGAAGGTACTCGCCGAATACAGTTATCCCATGTTCTTGCGACTTGCATACCGAGGCGCTCGCCTTTGCGATATTCAATGTTCCATAGCGACCGTGCATTTGATGCACGTTTCATTTCAATTGTTCTAACTAGTGTTCGACACACACTATGATTTATGTTCCGATCGGACCACGCCCGTAGCGTCGATATGTTAACTTAGCATACAATGTTACATTCTTACTTAGGCATGAAGGAGTAAAAAGAAGGGTCAATCCTCCCACCTTAAGCCGATACGCCTTGTTGTTTGCCGAGCCGATGCAGCTCGATTTCATAACTTTTGTTGCACGGCCAAATCTTCTGACTTAGCCATTCGGACACTTCTTGTTTTATTGAACTACTCGATCGATTCTGGCCTACCGTGTCCAAGTTCCAGCCCGTTGCAAGGCGGTGATTTGGGTTTTGCGGACCCATTGCGAATGAGGCAAAATGTCGACATCTAATATTTCAGCATAAATGGATAGCCTGCACATGAAACCAACTAAAATCCATACTTGCATCGATTCGGACTTGCGTCTTGGTCGATTCGATTTCTTAGAATGTTCGAGCCGTCTCAACGCACTTATCCTTTGGAGCAATGCGGCGCTTCGCATCGATTCAACTCGATGCATTTCCTTAGAAAAATGCAACTCTTCGCATCGACTTAGTTTGATGCATTGCTCGGGACAACGTAACTCTCGTATCGATTCGCATCAATACATTTCATACGGTCAACGCGACTCTTTGAGTCAACGTCTTAGCGTAATGCGTCGTACGGAGCGGGGCATTACAGAATATACCACTCAAAACAAGGTTCGTCCTCGAACCAAAACCAACACTCTGATTAAGTGTTTTATAGATCGTTTCACGATCTCGTCCCACCAATGTTATTCAGTTTCACACTATCTTGCAAGCTTTTCATTAACATTTTTAATGTCTTTCTTGTAGCTCGATTTGAATTTTGTATACAACTCGATTTGGATCCGTACCTATATTCGAGGCGTCCCAAAGATATATGTATTTCGACCAAGTCCAGTGGTAGAAATTTGAAACAAAGCTGACAGAAAATTTCAATCCTATGCTTGCCATCTCGTACTCCCTATCGGAGTTATCTTTAGCAACCGTTCTCGAAATTTTATCGCATACATATATTCGATACATACGTGATTCATTCAACAAAGTCACTGCACGCGACGCGATTCAAAATCACATTTCTCATTTTGTATGTTTCGTATGGACTATCAATCTTATACGTTGCGTCGAGCCATCGCACATCCGATCGCAACGATCCTCCTCAACGTCTTGCGTTCGAATTCGCCACCCAACTATTTCCGAAGTCTGGCTATGCAACTTATCTCGATACGATTTTTGCGATATTCAATGTTCCATAGCGACCGTGCATTTGATGCACGTTTCATTTCAATTGTTCTAACTAGTGTTCGACACACACTATGATTTATGTTCCGATCGGACCACGCCCGTGGCGTCGATATGTTAACTTAGCATACAATGTTACATTCTTACTTAGGCATGAAGGAGTAAAAAGAAGAGTCAATCCTCCCACCTTAAGCCGATACGCCTTGTTGTTTGCCGAGCCGATGCAGCTCGATTTCATAACTTTTGTTGCACGGCCAAATCTTCTGACTTAGCCATTCGGACACTTCTTGTTTTATTGAACTACTCGATCGATTCTGGCCTACCGTGTCCAAGTTCCAGCCCGTTGCAAGGCGGTGATTTGGGTTTTGCGGACCCATTGCGAATGAGGCAAAATGTCGACATCTAATATTTCAGCATAAATGGATAGCCTGCACATGAAACCAACTAAAATCCATACTTGCATCGATTCGGACTTGCGTCTTGGTCGATTCGATTTCTTAGAATCTTCGAGCCGTCTTAACGCACTTATCCTTTGGAGCAATGCGGCGCTTCGCATCGATTCAACTCGATGCATTTCCTTAGAAAAATGCAACTCTTCGCATCGACTTAGTTTGATGCATTGCTCGGGACAACGTAACTCTCGTATCGATTCGCATCAATACATTTCATACGGTCAACGCGACTCTTTGAGTCAACGTCTTAGCGTAATGCGTCGTACGGAGCGGGCATTACAGAATATACCACTCAAAACAAGGTTCGTCCTCGAACCAAAATCAACACTCTGATTAAGTGTTTTATAGATCGTTTCACGATCTCGTCCCACCAATGTTATTCAGTTTCACACTATCTTGCAAGCTTTTCATTAACATTTTTAAAGTCTTTCCTGCAGCTCGATTTGAATTTTGTATACAACTCGATTTGGATCCGTACCTATATTCGAGGCGTCCCAAAGATATATGTATTTCGACCAAGTCCAGTGGTAGAAATTTGAAACAAAGCTGACAGAAAATTTCAATCCTATGCTTGCCATCTCGTACTCCCTATCGGAGTTATCTTTAGCAACCGTTCTCGAAATTTTATCGCATACATATATTCGATACATACGTGATTCATTCAACAAAGTCACTGCACGCGACGCGATTCAAAATCACATTTCTCATTTTGTATGTTTCGTATGGACTATCAATCTTATACGTTGCGTCGAGCCGTCGCACATCCGATCGCAACGATCCTCCGCAACGCCTTGCGTTCGAATTCGCCATCCAACTATTTCCGAAGTCTGGCTATGCAACTTATCTCGATACGATTTTCTTTGTTGACTTGCAAATGTATCAACATTTAGGACTACGCCCGCTAGGTTACTTACCTAGACATCGTGCTTAAATTCTCCCGACGAAAATTTAAATTGACATTGCACAAAGGCCACAATCTATCCGACACAACAGTTTATATCGAGGCGACGGTGCTCAAGGCAACAATCGCTTTGACCCAAAGTCTCTACGATGCATCTTACGTTCGATTCCTAACGAGTAGGAATTCACTAGCCAATTCTAAACTTGTCTGTCTCGCAACATCGAATATAAGTCCGATTCACGCAAGCTCAATTGCAATGTGAATCCGAATCTAACGTCATGACTCGTAAGTCATTCCTTTATCGTTCTCTCTCGTGCAACACAATATCTAATGAGGATTATACTGGAGAGAGAGCTTCTACGTCTAATGCTTTAGCAAATGCAACACAACATCATCATAGGGGGCAAGGTCTTTTAGATGCAGCTACTTCTAATTACAGCTTTGCACTAACATAACAAATGAAGGGATAACAAAGAACTATTGTCTTCTAGATTAGGTTTTGCTAGGATCAGCAATGACCCAACGCCTATAATAACTTTTGCATGGTACCAAAGGTTGGTTGAGGCCTTTGGTAGGGAAAGGGAAGGTCGTTGGCTTGTTACCAAATAACTGGACCGGAAATGAGATCTAATACTTAACGGTTGTGCATCTATCTCCTACCTGTAAGGTTAGAATTGCAATCTTTTTTGGCTTTGCAAGAGTGCTATTGGACTTGGTTCAGGCACAAGTCACTTAGAGCACATCTGGCCCATTTTCTTCTTCAGCCTATACATGGTAAGTCTGAACTGAAGGCTAAAACCTTAACCAACACTCAGCTTAAGGTGGTCAAGGCACCGACAGATATGTGATGTGATTGGGCTTATTGCCAACCTGTAGCCTAAAATCAGATTCTTTATCTGCCCCCAAATGCCTCTATTTGTATGGCGTAACCAATATGCAATTGGGTCATGTTTGTAAAAGATGCCAAACTGGAGCTTTTTGAAGGTTTAACACCAGAGTTGCATCACTGATTAAGAAAATAGTTTAAAAAGCATTCAGCATGGGGTTACTTAACCTCTGTGTTGCCTAGACGACTGACCAAGTGGTTCCTAGGTGTTTTTTTTGTCTCCAAAATATTAAAAAAATTATTTCGAGAAACATGAACATCTTAACATCTTCTCATGTATGAATCAGTGTCGTCTAGGCGGTAGGCGGTCCCTCTCCGCACCGCTTTGCTGTAGGCGGTGGAGTAGGCGGCCAATAGCGGTTGGCGGCATAGGCGGAGGTGAGGCAACGTAGGCGAGCGCCTAGGCGGAGAAATACTTTACAAAATATTTTGGCCAAAAAGATTTTTTTTACATTATGGGCCTAACAACACTAAAAATATGCATGGAACACCCTTAAAATATGCATATTATGCAAAAAACAGTGATAAATAGTAAAAAATATTCAAAATGTATCAACCGCCTAGGCGGCGCCTAGGCACCGCCTAGGCGGCCTAGACGGTAGGCCGCGCACCCGCCTACCGCCCTTTATAACCTTGGTATGAATTAATAGTTTAACACTTCCTTTCTCTTCTCTCGTTCTCCTTCCTATGCTCTTCTCTCTTCTCTACTAATCTCTTCAACTCCCTCTTTCTTGGTGCTCAATCTCCTCTTTCTTGGTGCTCAGTCTAGAAACTCCTTTTTCCTAGGTTGCTGCTTTTTCAGAAAAGGAAAAATAAATTATTTCAAGAAACATGTAGTCTTCTTTTGTATGAAGTAACACTTTCGCCTTTTTACTTTCCACTTACCTTTCCCTTTTCTCTTTTGTCTCATTTCCTTCCACATTCTCCTTGTGGTTTCCTTCCTTTCCATTACTCTCTCCCATTTCCTCTTTCTTGGTGCTCAGTTTAGAGAAACCTTGTTAGCTTACCTTTCTGTATAGACGCTTGTCTAGTCTACCTACCCACCATTGGTTAATAAGTATAAACTGAGAGCAAAATAGGTAGGTCTACCTACCCATCAACTGACCTTCTAGGTTTTATGATCATAGCAATGACCTTGCTAGGAAGACCTTGCTTGGAATTTGACACCTGCCAAAGGGTTGGTGTCAGGTTGACAGCAGGACATAAAAATTGCTGAGTATTCTGTAAACATTTGTGCTCCATAGCTGACCCCTTTCATACAGGGGAAGACTTGAATGACGATGATGAAATGCAGATTTCAATCCATTCAATCAAGTATAGGCGCCTGTGTTGTGCCTAGGTGGACTGTTTAGGCCAGCGAGCAGCGTTTCCTGGTCCATATGGGAAGGCCACTTGTGCCTTAAGCAAGTAGCTTAATGATGTCTCCACCTAGGCAGTTGCTTAAGGCTGTGTTTTGTTTGAGGGAAACTGGAGGAAAAGAAAAGGAAAAAGAAAAGTGAAAGGGTGTTAGGCTTGGGAGAGAAAAGGAAAGTGATAAAGAAAATGAGGGCATTTGATGTAATATTCTTCAACTTTCCCTTGTGATAGGTAGTGAAAGTATTTTCTCTCTGTTACCACTCCCAAAAAAAAAGAGAAAAGAAAAGAAAAACTCTCATTCTATGACACTCGTGCTCACAATATCCGTCGCCGCATATGATCACCAAAGCCACTTCCAATGTCACTCCAGCCCGCCGCTTCCAATGTCGTTCCCTCTCGACGTTTCTATGTCGCACCTGCCCACCTATTCGATGTTGCACCCACCTGCTGCTTCCAATGTTGCTCCAGAGACTGTCCGTCGTTTCTGACGTTCACAACCCCTCTGAGCGCCATGCCAACCACATATCCTTCATTGTCGCCATTTCTGACTTCGCTACTGTGTTTGACTTGTCGTTGCCGGCGCTGCGATGCCTACGATCCACGTCGATAGCACCGTTGATAATGCAGGACTTGATCCCACTTCCATCTGGGCATGCCTCCACCTCAGTGACAGGACATCGTTGTTGTAAAGAGAAATATATAATAAATTTATTCAAGGGGTTTGATTGAGAGATGGAGGAAAGAGAATAAGGAATTCTTTTCAAGGGGTTTTCTGAAAAAGTGATTCCTGATGAAGGAATAAAGAAAATAAGGACTCGGTGTGTATTGAAAATAATTTTCCTCGTTATTTTTTTTTTTGAATTTCTCTGTTAACCAAGCACCATTAGGTTTTCTTTCAATTTCTCTTACCTTTCTCTCTCTCTTTCTTTTTTTCTTTCTATTTTTTCTTTCCCTCACTTTCTCAGCAACCAAACACAGCCTAAGTGGGAGTCTCAGCTGCCATTTTGAAGACTAATTATGACCCCGAAGTGCAATATTATATTTTTAGACACAGCCTAAGTGGGAGTCTCAGCTGCCATTTTGAAGACTAATTATGACCCTGAAGTGCGATATTATAATTTTAGACAGCTGCAACTTTATTATAAGCAAGAGGTCAACTTGAAGGGTGCTTACCTGCGTTAAGTCTACTGAATAGATAATAGCCCCTGTGGTACTATCAAAGTGAAATTTCTTAAAGAAACCTGAACGATAATTCTTGAGAGATTTCCGTAGACATTTAATTTGATATTTGGGATCCAAGTTAAAGATGGCCTTTTTCAAATTATTGACGCAAAATGTGATCAAAATGAAAGATCTTCTGATATAGGGTGTTATACGGATGGAAAGTGTTGCACACCAGCAGATACTTGAAGCCAATTAGCCAACTCTTATTATTGTTATTGCGATTGAAGGTATGAAGATCCAGAGAAGAGAAGAAAATTGCTAGTTATGTGGTGCAAAAGTAAATAATCATGTACTAGCTAGATAAAGAACAAGCATAGATGGGAGAACTCTTAAGATGTCAATGTACCCAACTATTATGCTACGTGTTCGATAAATAGAGTCAAATTGAGCTAGATTAGAAGAAAATATGCTTGATAAGTAGGATCTAACATGGCTTCTCTTTTGATTTGGGCGGATTAAGTGAAGACAATATGTCCAACAAGCATGTCAAACACAATATACTCCTTTGGGTGTTAGTGCAACCTATGATCTATTGTCCTGTGTCTTCAAGCAAAGGTTGGTTAGGACATTATCAAATTGCATTTCTGACTGAAGATTAGTCACCAGAAAGGTTATTTTGCAATCCAATATATGCATTACTCTGTTTTCTTTGATAGTCGGGACCTTCAAGAAGCTCCACAGTCCACATGGAAGTTGATCATTCAGTTCATCTAACTCGATCTATGGACCATCTAATTGGATCTTACTTTGTATTTTACTATGCGACATCTAGATCTGAATAGTTCTAGGCGATACAAATGAGAATACGTCTCGTCTTCATTCCATTAAAAGTCCAAAATCAACTGAAAGCTAATCTATATAAGATGAAAAATATTGTATTACTCCTCCCAATACCTAGGGGTTTAGCTACTGGAATTGTTCTTCTCCATTCGTCTCTGTCAAAGGTCATCTTCTTTGTTCAAATTAGCAAACTCCTCTGTATCTTTGTAGTGTTGAAGCCATTATGGTGCCCTAGCTACCATGGTTAATATGGAAGTGTTGAATGATGGATTATTTAGAAAGCAGATAGTGGCGCAAAGTTAGTACCAGTGTACTAGAGGGATGTTAGAGCAAGTTAACACCACAGGGGACAGCGAAAACAAATAAAGAAATACCAGTTTCCCCTACAGTCAGGAAAAAAACGTGGAAAAAGTTTCACACCATATGTAATTATTATTATATAGAGACTTGTGGATGGCTTACATATTTATGTGGCTACTAGAGTAAAAAAGAAAACTGAAGTACTCCCGACTGAAAATTACAAAAAATTGGAGCTTTGAAATGCACGAGTAAATTCACTTGAGTGCTTTTACTTGGATGAGGCCTAACTTCTTACAATCTTATTTATAAGATGTGGTTTATTTTTGCCGTCTGCCCTACTGCTGTAGAATTTCTTTATTGGTGCATTAAACTAGCAGGCTTCATGTTTCCCTAGTGGTGTTATCTATTTGTCCATTTGTCCATTTAGCTAATGAATACATGCCATTGACAACATTGCGAATTACAAATTGCTTACCCATTCAAGAAAACTGCAATAAGCTAGGTATAGAGTTATACTTTGTTAAATGGAGATCCATGGCTAATTATCATTAAGAACTTTATTAATATATTTGATTTAAATAAATATCCATTAAAAAATACTGTGCGAGTTGGATAACTGGATGTGGTGGTGGAGACGGATTGATGAGGAGAAAAGGGGTAAGGTGCAACACGGACCTGTCTCTGAAAACCTAACCCAACCAGATACTGAGTTGGGTTCCCTCTGATTTCAAATGCTTTTGATAGTATTTTCTGGTTATATACAAGGAATAAGGTTCCAACTTCTCTACTGTATTTGCCAATTATGCTTAGCATCAATTTTCACTGAGCGAATGATTGAAATTAACCTTAGCTGTTTGAAAATGCTTAATCTTTTTATCCAGGTTCACTACTAGCTCTCAATTATATACTCTGCAAGTCCATTTCAACTAGCATCATGAGTGACTCAAATCAAGTAAGCTCAATTTGTATCCTCTTGGATATCGGTTATAAAGAGTTGGTCTATTTACTAAATGATGACAGTTACATTATAGGAAGGAGTAACCGTAGCAGGATTTGAAGTTCCAAGTTCACCCGAATCAAGCTACAACAACCCTTTCCCAGCAATCGACGAAGAAGCTCAAGATCCGCAACTTGTCCCTCCTCACTTGCAGGTTTCTTTGCCAAGCATACAGGCGGACAGAGACGGTTCATTACCACCACCTCAGAGCGTGGTTCTTAACCATCTCTATATAGAAAACAGTCCGAGGTCCGTAGTAGCTATGGGAATCACCCATCGTTATCGTTCTAAATACTGTACAGTTGTGCTTTACAAACCAGTCCAGAGAAGATGAAATCTGTGATGATTGAACAATGGACATTAATTATTTTGATCAGTGTATTTTATCACGTGGAAACACGACCTTGAGCAAAAAAAAAAAAAAAAAATCAATTCATATGGAACATTTTGATCATTAATGTCAATGGGATGTCATGGTGATAGATTTAATTTGATTTTGGCTCGTAAACTCACATTTTAGTTATTATAGGGGATGATTAGGTCTCAGCTGGATGCATATTATGTTGGAACAAACGCTCTTACATCTTGCTTAATGAGTTATTTCAATTCTATACTTTTAAACAGTTAAAACTCTGGAGGTTTATTTCTATTACGTTTCATTTCAAGAATGAAGCTTCCTCGTGTTGTGAAACAAGTTTCTTGGTAAATTGGTTCGGGTCATATTTTTAATAACCATGATGAATTTTTTGTGTCAGAAATCGACAAGAAGATATTTCTGTTGTTCCAAAAAGATTTGTTGTTTGCATACACGAGGATTATGCAGATTTGAGTCACGAAAATCACTTCTACATTTATAGGAGATAATGTTGAATACGTTTTTAACGACCATTGCTAAATGCAGTACGTTTCTTGTCAAAGTTATTATATTTTTGACAGTTAGGTGTATAACTAAAAAATGTAATGTCTTACAAAAAATGTAGTGCCTTTAGAGCATCATTAGTAAGGCCCATCCCATTTTCTAGATTCTAGATTTAGAATGTAGGGGCTCATTTTGTAGAATAATAAGTCTCATCCCTAGTCCCAATTTCTACAATTTCGGTTCCAACCCATCCATGGGTGCTAAGGATTGGGCCTCCCAATTTCTAGATTCTAGATTGTAGAAACTCGTTTTGTAGAATAGTAAGCTCCAATTTGGAGCCCAACTTTCTGGATTCTAAACTTTATATTATTTTTTTCCTACATTAATTTTTGACCACACAATTTTTGGGACCGGTGCTCACTTTATCATTTCCTACTATTCTCATACAAACCCAACCCATTCTACATTTACCTTTTTTTTGAAATTTTGGGCTCCAAATTGCATTGGAGAGTCCCAACTACTAATGATGCTCTTAGTAATGGCTATTTTGAGATGCAAGTCTTTCATGCTATTGAAGCAGGTTGAAAATACATGTACTTTCTGATACTACTTGTAACCTATGTTATATATACATGAATTGTGTTATATATAACAAAATAGAAGATACTAGAGTTTTATTTAGATCAATATTTGATGTATATCAAATATTGTGTATACATGAATTGTGTTATATATAACAAAATAGAAGATACTAGAGTTTTATTTAGATCAATATTTGATGTATATCAAATATATTATGGTAGTGCACCCACTTCAACTTCAACTCCAACTGCTACTCCTTCCTCTTCTCCCAGCAGAAAAGAAGAATTTTTTTTAGTTTATGTAGAAATATGTTGGTATTAGGTGGGATTTCCAACCTATGTGAAGAAGCCCTGGAGTTCAACGAGCTATCCGTGTGTCGGAGAAGCTCGGGGAGTGCGATGAGTGACATTCGTGTACAGAAGAAATTCGGAGTATCGAAGCAGGGAGTTGGGGTACTCAAAACGAATTTGGTCATAGGGAAAACCTTGAAAAAACAGAACTCGATCTGAGGCAACTTTTGAGGAGAGAGAAAAATGAGGTTTCACGGCTACTTCGAAAATGAGATCGTTTTTGGTAATTCTAACTATCATCTTCATTCTTCGGGGGTCTGTAATCAAGTTTTCTGCTTCAAGTAGTTGTGATTATTCGATTTGGATCAGTGGGGAGTCTATAAAGGGTCTGTTGTATCTTTTTATTCCGTTAGTGGAGATTTCTCACAGTTGGACTCTGATCGCCAGTGGCGTTTTTTCCGTTTGGATTTTTCACGTAAATATTATTTTGTCTCCGTTTGTTTGGATATGTATGATTTTGGCGATTTGGTTCGTGTACTTTTCTTCAGTTCTTTTGCAGCTTTTTTGATTGAGGGAACGTTTCGCGCTTCATTTCTAACAAATTATGGCAAATTATAAAGACACTTCACTTCTTACTCAGGACAAGCCCAAATTTTTATTATTTACAAGTTTACCATTGGAAAAATTATTCAGGGCTAGCCCAAATATATTAGTCAAAAAAAATTCTCTTATCTCCTTCCTCACTTCTCTTTCTCCAAACCCTATTTTGGCAATCCCCAATTTTTGGTCCCCAACTCCACTCCAGCCCATTTCTTGTACAGGAAGTCCATTTTAGGACTGTCAAATTTTTTGACAATCCTAGCAGTTTGCGGGACTACCAAAAATGTTGGCAGTCCTACTGTACAGGAAGTCATTTTAGGACTGCCAAAATTTTTGGCAGTCCTACTGTACAGGAAGCCCATTTCAGGACTGTCAAAACTTTTGGCAGTCCTAGTAGTTTGCAGGACTACCAATTTTTTTGGCAATTCTAGTAGTATGCAATATGGCAATATGATACGCAATGTGACATTATGATACACAATATGAAATGACAATATGATATGCAACGTGATAGGACAATATGATACGCAAAATTATACGAAAATATGACACAATATGATACGATAATATAATAACATAGCAAACTCACAATCAACATCACATTTTAGTCAACACAAACTCAAAACCATATAAGTTCTCCAAGAAACCACAAAAGTTCACCAACAAATTATTACTGTTGTCCAACAAACCACAAAAGTTTACCAAAAAAACCCAAAGTGTTTAAATACATATACATAGGTTCCTAATTATCATGACGCCTCTTAGTGTATTGCTTTTCTGCTTCTAGGAACGGTAAATCGGCGGCGATGTTCTGCATCTGCAAACCAACATCAACATAGTTCTCGTCCTTGCAACTGACGAGACTTTTTCCCAATTTCGTGACTGTGGAAACCTGTATGAGAAAACCACAATGAACTTAGCAACTTTAATAAACAAAGCAAAATCTTAAAAGTCGAGAATTAAACAGATTACTACTCACCATCTTCACGAGTGCATCGTACAATGTTGACTTGGATGGAAGAGGGGCTGCTACTGGCACATAAGCGCATCGAGAATCAGGGTTCAACATCATACTATGTCCGGCCTCCGCATAATATGTCATGTAGTCATCGCTACAACCCCATATCTCAACCACCGGATGTCGTTTGGATGCACCGATAACGTGACGTTGCCACTCAGCGAAGAAATATGAGCCCCAACGGTACACCGAGGGGACATAGTTTAATGGTTTCGTCCCTTTTAAAGCACTATTCAAATTCAATGTCATCGATATAGTTTGCACGTAGCCAAACTGATGAAGCACACTATCTGGCGTGTGAGGCTCCTCAATTTTATGACAACCTATCACACATTGAAATAGACCGACTGGTTGCAATGGACGAGTACTATATATTTTGCATATTCCAATATGGATGCCAAATAATCTATAACACGGTATAAGTAGTCATTATTTAAGAAGTTAGTAATTAATACGAAACACTAATAAATCCTAATTTAAGTTAGTATTATTTCACCACATTTTCCTCCACGTCTTCAAGTGTGACACGTAGGGTAGCCAACATATGTGGATGTTTGGCATCTTGTTTAGTCGACTTCCACCTACATATTCTAGACAATTGCTCATGATAATCGTTATTAAGGGTAGCTCTCTTTACCGTCGAAAAATATTCGTATATCCATGCATGTACGTAGAATGTAGAATAATATCATATTACTCAACCACATTTTATATTATTTATATAAAAATGTACGGTTTTATTTTCTTACACGGAGTAAATTTTAACATCCATGTATTATCTTTGAACTGACTCGAGATGCAGCAACAAGTTCGCAGTAAAGATATGCTAGTATACCGCTTCCCCAAGATATTTGTTCCATTGTGTCCAAGTCCGCAAAGTTGTATAGATATTTGGCATGTATTGAGGCTCCGGACTTGTCCAAATGCCGAGGGCTCCTAGAATGAACTACATGTACCCCCGGACAGCTGCATCGCCATTATCATCATCATCATCATAATCATTGGGTGTCTTCTTTAGAAAACTCAACGAACTTCTTAAAGTCGAGGATGATTACAAAAGTCTTTGCCTCAACTCCGAGAGAATTGGAGATCAGTTTCACAAGCTCATCGTACAACTCAAAGTCGCCCTCAGAATAATCCCTCATCATTGGACGACCATCAACTCTAAGGCCCAAAATATGGTTGACATCATCCAGGGTGATCATTTCTCCCGGTCTGAGATGAAAACTGTTGGTTTCTGGATGCCATCGTTCAACAAATACAGAAATCAATGCATGGTCCACCATCTAATATGAGTATTTAGACAAAATTTGAAAACTGGCAGAGTTTCTTTTGGCTTTCACACGTTCTCCCAAACTATCAAACTCCCATGTATAGCACATCTTTGCATGGTTGATGACCCTCAAACTACGTGAGCTTTTTTGAAATAAATAGAACACATAATAAAATTATAGATATAAAATACAATTATTAATTCCAAAAGTTAATTTATATTAACGTAATGAACTTGCCAGATCGTTTCATATTTGATATGAAATGTGGTTCTCGATCGACGACAATAGAGGGCAACCGATTGAACTGATCATCTTCTCGGCTGGATGAGATGGTCCGGAAGCATCATCTCCTCTTCTTCGGATAATGGGTACATCATCATCATCATCGGAGGAGGAAGAAGAATCAAGACGAGTCATCGGTTGCTTTGAACGAGTTACAGTGTCTTGACTTCCACGTCGTCTAACTTGAGAGGTTGCCTTTGGTTCTATGGTAGTTATTGGTTTCTCAATAACTCTTCCAGCTTGACGTCCCTTGCGTTGCGATGCAGTATGATGTTTTCTTTTAGGACCGACATCAACGTCATTCTTCTTCGGGTCGCGACTATAAATATTGAAATTTAATTAACAAAGATTCAAATTTAATTAACATATAATCAAATTTTGGAAATTAATGACTGTTAAAAAATTTGGCAGTCCAAGATACTATCAGGACTGCCAAATTTGGCAGTCCTGCATGCGGCTAGGACTGCCAAAACTTTTGGCAGTCCAACATGCTGTTAGGACTGCGAATTTGTTTTGCAGTCCTAAGAAAACTTTTGGCAGCGGGAATAATTTCTTCCAAAATTTCATGGCAACCCTACGACACCATCTTCTCCATAGAATATTTTTTTCCAATCTATTTTAACAGTCCTATGATTAAGAATAATTTCTTCCAAATTTTTTCCAAAAATAATAATATTAACCGAATACAAAAGAATTAGAATTTGTAACTTGTTTGTGAGGAACATTTGGGTGTCATTTCTGAAATTGAAAACAAGATGGGGAAGGGATTAGGGTTTTTGAGAAAATAGAGGTGGTGGAGAAGAAGTAGGGGTTTGAGATGTTTTGGGAAGAGAGAGTGAAAGGTTGAAATGAAGAAAGATAATTGGGTTTTGAGGTGTGTGTGTGTGTGTGTGTGTGGGGGGGGGGGGGGGGGGGGGGGGTTGTTGGTTTGGTGACAGCCCTAAGTAAAAAATTGACTGTCTTGAGTAATTTTTCCGCAAACCTAGATTAGTCTCAATTCTGGACTAGCCCTTTGTAAGAAGTGAAGTGCCCTTATAATTAACCCAAAATATAGACATAGTAGTAGCAGTGCAAGTGGAGAACTTTATATATACTGGAAATTGCTGAAAAACCCAATTTCGGGGTGGACTTTTATGAAATGCCCACCCGCTGGATAAGTTTTATGAAATATCCAGATTTAAGTATTTTCACGTTAAATATTCCAAGATTCCCTTTTAGATGCCACCCGCTAGAAACTGCTATTTTTATAATACCGAAACTACCCCTCCGCGCGAATTGGTCATCTATATGTATTTGAATTCAAAAAACTCAGATCTGGATTGCGATTTTCGTCTTCTTCTTCTTCACGGAAAATCTGAATTCCATTGCTCTCATATTCAGCAGAGATCGCAAAGAACGTTCGTAGTTCGGTGTATTTTTCTTCAGTCGAACTCAGATCATCGCTCGTCGTCATCATCACCATCATCATCATCTTCATCGTGGAGACATTTGAACTCAGATCTTCAATTGTGGAGAGAAGATCTTTCTTCTTCTTTTCCATAAGAATTATCATCGCTTTGAAAGAAGAACGAAACTCTTTATTCCTGAAAAAACTAAATTACACGTTTTAACACTGGAAATGACCATTCTCCGTCTTAATTAGGACGGAGAATGGCATTCTCCGTCTTAATTAGGACGGAGAATGGCATTCTCCGTCCTAATTAAGACGGAGAATGCCATTCTCCGTCCTAATTAACACGGAGAATGACATTCTCCGTTTCCGTCTTAATTAGGACCGAGAATGTCATTCTCCGTCTTAATTAGGACGGAGAATGGCATTCTCCGTTTTATTTAAGACGGAGAATGGCATTCTCCGTCCTAATTAACACGGAGAATGGCATTCTCCGTGTTTCTAACACGGAGAATGGTCATTCTCCTGCGTTTTAACACTAGAATGACCATTCTCCGTGATAAATTACACGGAGAATGGCATTCTCCGTCCTAATTAAGACGGAGAATGGTCATTCTCCGTTTAATTTAGCACGGAGAATGGCCATTCTCCGTCTTAATTAGGACGGAGAATGCCATTCTCCGTTTTATTTAACACGGAGAATGACATTCTCCGTTTTATTTAACACGGAGAATGGCATTCTCCGTGTTTCTAACACGGAGAATGGTCATTCTCCTGCGTTTTAACACTGGAATGACCATTCTCCGTGTAAATTAAGACGGAGAATGTCATTCTCCGTCCTAATTAAGACGGAGAATGGTCATTCTCCGTGTAAATTAAGACGGAGAATGCCATTCTCCTGCATTTTATGGTTAGCTGAAACTTTGGAGGGCCATAACTTTTGACTGGGAGGTCGAAACGAGGTCCCGTTTGTCGCAAAATGAGCGTATCGTCGAGGAGACTGAAAGTAACAGTTTCACTGTTAGACGGCCTTTCGAAATTTTAGATTCGCAAAAAAATGATGTTTGGACCTCCGTTTTAGCACTTTTGTCGTTCGTCCCGGTCTTTCCGAAATTTTTCGACGAGTTTTTGAAGATTTTTGAGGAGAAAACCTAGATTCGAAAGTGAGCAGCGTATGGAAGAAGATGGAGTATTGAAACGTTTTTTTAAGAGCAGTTTTGTGGGTGTTTCCAATAAATTAAAAGGAAGGGCAAAAGGGTCATTTGGAACCCGCTTTGGATAAGTTTCTCTAATTCTGGGCACGCGATGAAAGTTTTTTTAGCGGTGGATTTTACATAAAACTTTTTTAGTTTTTGGGCATTTCATAAATCTTCCCTTATATATATATACGAACTGATCACATTGAGACGTTAACTGACAAGAAAATAGAAAAATTAGACGTTCAATTTTGGTAGAAATCACATGCTAAGAAGTTTATGATACTATCTTTTATGACAAGCGACTCTTTTTAACTCCACGGTAGCATCGCAATCTCCTTCTAGTGCTGGTAACAAGGTTTCAACTGAGATGAGTAGACTGGAATCATAGATGGTGGTGGAATCCATCTTGAAAAATTGGATGAACGCAGATGAAGGATACAAGACATTGAAGTAGACGAAAATGACAAAATATTTGGTAACATTGATCTAGAAGAAGAAGATGATGACTGATACACAATCTCCAAGTCAAAGAAGAAGAAGAAAGTCAAAGAGGACGAATAACGAACATTTAAAGATACTCTCTATATTTAGGCCGCTAGCAAGCTCTTGAACTGGCGTCAATCAATTAGAGTTTTTCCGTCCCATTTTTGTTTCAGTCTAGTCTGGAGCGAACCAAACGGAAGGGATTTACCCATTTTCTTTGTTGTGCTTTCTCAAATTGCATACCTATACACGGGTTCAAGTTTCGATCAATATTTGCGGAGTTGATCATCCCTCTCGAAAACGAAGATTCGAAGTTGTCCATAATTTACTGAGTACTCTGTATAACCCATGCATTCTGGTACAAACAACTGAACAAGTGTAGAAGGAGAAGAAGAAGAAGAAGAAGAAGAAGAAGAAGAAGAAGAATAGCTGAAGAGATGAAACAGAATACTCAAATACCAAGCAAACAATAATGCTAAGTTTACTACCAAATATTTACAACTTTCTTACAACCTCCTCTCCCATCCTCTTACACATGGGTCCCACCGGGTCCTACCTTCCCTCTCACCCCCTGCTACATGGGCTCCACCCGACCCCACCACTTATCTTCCTCCTCCAATCGAAGTCCGACACGTGGCGGTTGTAGAAGGGGTGTAAGCATTTGGTTGTAGGCATAGCAAAACTCCCAAGCAAATTAACTGGAGAAGCCATTACATCAATGTTTTAAAAACCGGACCGATAATTGAACCGATTTTTTTTGTATAGGTCGGACCGCGGTTCAACCGGAGTTCAAATAGACTTGGTTTGGTTTGGTTCAAACAGATAACATATCCACATTTATATCTTGGGTTGGTTCTTAGCATATTTGGTTTGGTTTAATTTACAACTATAACGTCTCTCAAAACCAAACCAAGAACCAAATGGTCCAAATCTCACACAATAAAATTTTTTTGAGCTTTTTTTTTTTCGAAAAAAGAAAACCAAAATTTTTGGTTCACTTACGAACCGGTTCGGCCGGTTCAACGGCTAAATCCGATTCTATGAAAAAACCGACGGTTCTTCAAAAAAACCTCGGTTTACATCAGACCGGACCGAAATTTTTGTCAAGACCGGTCGGACCCGATCGGATTGCCGGTCCGGTCCGGTTCTGACAACACTGTACTACTTCAATATTTTGTACTAGAGTATTCAAACTATAGAAGACTTGAAGATAAAAATTCATATGAAATGTAAATCATTTTTGCAAAAAATTATCTAAAATATTTAATTTGAAGACATTAAATATTATTTATATCCCTTAAAATATTTGATTAATTTAACTTTTATATTTATGTAAATGATCTATATTAATAAAAGTAATTTTCTTCTACTAATTTATTTAAGATGCACGATGTTACGTACGAGATTTTGTTCATGTTGTATTGCATGTCTTTTGGACCCACTGCCTCCGTCTTCCACCAATTTTAGTTTTATAAATGTAATGAATAATACGCTCTCGTGGCTCGATTCACTAATCTTTCGTCACCAAGTCAGAGTCTTATGCCTCTCCACTATCCACAATGGTACTCGAGTTCGACCTTCTACTAATTAATGTCCAGATGTTGTCTCGTTTTATGAATTTTTTTAAAACATTTTAGCATTTAGCCAAACTTTGGACCTGAAAAATTGGATTGATAAGAAAAAGCCCACGGCATGGCATGACAAATAATATGTATGCGTCGGCACAGAAAAAGTCATCGGTACATGTGTCGTACCAATATAAATTTCGGTACAACACGCCTGTCACCTCTAAGGCCATCTCCAATGGGGTTTCTATCTCACCTATTTCTATGGAAGAAAGTCATTTTAGAAAAAAAAAAAAAACATTCTCAATTATAGTTTTTATCATTATTTCTATCCTATGTGACAATAATGTAGTAAGAAAAATTTCTAGAAAAATTTCTACAAATCTTTATAGAAATTTTCATCTCTCTCATGACAATTATTATTGGGCTCCATACCATTAAATTGATTCTTTTATTTTGTGACATCTATGATAGAAAGGAAGAACCATTGAAGAGTATTTATTTTTGTTTCTACAATTTATATGTAGAAACTCTTACAAGTTACAACTAGCGTAGAAATTTTCTCAAAGTACAATGTCAAGTAGGATAAGAACTCAATTTTAGAAATCACCATTGGAGATGGTCTAAGTAGCTATAAAATCCTTTGAATACACTATGTCCTTAATTAAATAGGAAAGATATTCGGATAGCAGTTGATTGAAAATCGAAATAAAACTTCTTTTTTTTTTGAAGTTTTTGATGATTGAAAAATCTTTTGAATCTACACAGGATAGACAAGTGGACTGGGTTCCAAACGTTATAAGAAGTATATGAGAAGGAGCCCAAAGAAAGCAACTTTGAGATGTATAATGATGAGGAGGACATACCAAATCCAAATGAGACGATCTAAGATAAACCATGTGCAGATCAACCATCATCTCCAAGGTCCTTATGACGGTCACACCAAGTAGTAACAATTGTGACTCTCCTCCTACCTATTTTTGTTTGAACACTAAACCCATCAAGTTCAACATTTTGTGCTCCCAATCATAGACGGATCCAGAAATATAAACTAGATCTGGACTAGACTAGCTTAGGATGGACTACGTGTGAGGTAACTCCTATAAAAAAAAAAAAAACTAAAAAAAAAAAATTTGGGTGGACTCCAGCTCACATCAGACTCCTACGGAAACCACCCCTGCTCTGTCTACCGGATAAACTAGACATGTTTATATGCATAATTGAATATTGGCAACTCATGACCTCTACCAGATAAACTAGACATGTTTATATTTAGATTTGCATATTGGCCACTTCTCGTGACCTTGTACTATGTGATTCATGTCCATACAACTACAATAACAAAAAAAAAATTATTCCAAACTTTTGGGATCGAATGTTTTGGATCATTTTCTCTACCTTTATTAAGGACCATGTACATGTTTTTTTAACACTAACAAACAATATATTATTTTGAAAAACTTTATTTCACAATTGTTTAGTTCTACCTCTAATTCTAATAGTTTTTTAACGACTGCACCTCGTTAATGAATCATCTATACTTCGGTAGATGCTTCACATGTCCAAATAGTGCAATTTATGTCCATATTGGATTCTGTTGGAGAAGAGGATATAGTGTATCTTGTTGTTAGTACTTTGTTACAACCTCCACCTTGTTACAACTAATTTGTTGTAACCTACATCTTGTTGTTACCTACTTGGTTACAGCTAACCAATAGTTTAGGAGCCAAACTTGTCTATAAAAATAGGCCTTCTCTCATTGTATTGCAAGAGTAACAAAACTAATGAAAAGCTTTCCTCTTCTCCCGTGGATGTAGGCATTGCCGAACCACGTAAGTTCTGTGTGTTCTATTTTTGCTCTCTCTTTTTAATACTTGTTTCTTTATGGTATCAGAGCAGGTTTTCTCAATTTCTCGTATATGAACAAGGTCGATTGTCAGGCCGGAGATCTGTGTTACATATACGTAATTGGGATCCTGTTCCTCCTGTATCTTCTCACTTCGTAGAATCCGGATGGCTGAATCCGATGTGCATGGAGGGTCCAACATCAAGCTTACCTCCGTCCTCTTGAACGGCCTCAACTATGTTCCATAGTCTCGTGCAACATATCTCGCCCTAAGTGGAAGATCGAGATTGGGGCACATCATTGGAACGACGAAGGCTCTAAAAAAGGATGATCCTAAGTTCGAAGAATGGCAAACTCATGATCATCAAGTCATGTCATGGCTTCTTAATTCAATGGAAGGTAAATTTTTTAAAATTTTCTCCTTTTCAGAAATAGCTAAAGATCTTTGGAATTCTGTCAAAGATCTCTATGGCTACCAAGAGAACGGTGCGTGGATCTTTCAACTTCAACAACAAGTTGCTGGATGTAAGCAAGAGGAGACCTCGTTTACCGAGCATCTCGAAAAATTGAAAGGTATGTAGGATGAACTTAATATTTATCGTCCTCCTCCTACTGATCTCAAAGTTCTTCAGCAACTCGCAGAGCAAGACAAAGTTTTTCAGGTCCTTGCAAGTCTTAAACCAGAATATGAGGCCCTACGTGGACAAATACTTCTCGGTGCTGAAGTTCCATCTCTCAGCGCAGTTTGCTCTATCATTCAGAAGGAAGAAACTCGTCGGTTGGTAATGGGTGGTGAGAATAAAAGTCTTAAATCAGAATCAAGTGCATTAGCGGTAGGCAATCGTAAAGTTGAAAAATGCTCAAATAACGAAGTAGTTGGTTCCTCACGACGACTATATGAACATTGCAATAAACCCTATCATACAAAGGATCGATGTTGGGATTTGCATCCCCATCTTAGACCCACAAAAGATCCAAAATGACGAGTGGCTAATGTCACGACCCGCTCCCGAATACTCGGACACGAGTCGGACACGCCCAGCCTTCGTCGTTTAGACACGACGAAGTAAGCTGTACCAATCTAGAGAAATCTAACCAGATAATCATAAACAAGTATGAAATCACAGCATTTATAAATGTATCCCAAACCCAGAGTAAAGTACAAGTCTCAGAATTTATTACATTCCAGCAAAATGAAAGATAGAGTCTACTAGTCCCAAAATACAAGAAAAATATAACGTGCTAATGGTAAAGCTCTAGGCTTCTGCAGCCTCTAAGTCGAGAGCAACTCCAGCTAGCTCTCCTGCATCTACTGGCTCTCGGCCATAATATGTGTAGCAAAGGGCCTCCAACTCACCTGCAACATATCCTATTCAGGAGCGGAGCAAAGTATAGTTCTAGGTAATGAACAAGACATCATGATATGAAAGTACAAGGGAACATGGTATGTAAAGTACAAGAAAGAACATGGTGTATAAGCACATGAAAGAACATGGAATGTAAGAACATGAAAGAACATGGTATCTCAGGAATCGCAGGAACTAAGTACAAGATATATCTCCTGAACATGTGTGCATAATATTTGAAATATAACTAAGTATGTGACCGGCTAGGGGTAAGCACATGAAGCACATAAAAGTACATAAAAGCACATGAATGGTACGGCTTAGGACCCGTGTGCACGATGCGGGGTCTAAGCTAAACACACCTGAGTTGTTTCTTGGGTTTGGTCACATAAATAGTATATTTTTCTTCCCCAAGTACAAGTAATAAGAACAAGGAACATGAACACCAGAAAAATATGCCGTGTCACAGTGTGTCAATCAAGGAAGCACATGATATAATAAAATGTACAAGACCATAGAGTGTACTTGCCTTGCTCCAAAAAAGTACGGGTGAAGATTGGAGCTAGATGTCTTCCTGTTTTAAAATGATTTACAAGTTGATTAATTTCTAATACAATATTATACTCCATAAATCCTATTTAACAATTTAAAACTTAATTATTCAAAGACTGGCTTCTTAATTATCTTGTCCATGATCACAACTCTATCATCCAATCCTTGATAAAGATATATTAACCAAGTCTAGTCTAATGACCTAACAGTTCTCAACTAACACAATACTGGAACCAATATATAGGACCCGTCTACTATGAAGCAACCACAATGAAACCAAAAATGAAATCCTACTATTTCCAGTCCTGGTTCCCAACACAAAATTAACATGCAACCCGAGGTCAGCCAGAGGTTTGTGCTTAAACAGAACAACTCTTCCACCAAACTTAAAATGACACAGAAATCTCTTAATTCATAAAAGAAAATAGCATCACAACTATTCCAATCCAAAAAGAATACCAAGATTATACAATATGCATAAGACTAATCACCTGCAAGCACTTTATAGAATTTATACAACCCAAATTAAATATAGCAAGTTATGCCAATACAACATCTCATTCCCAGCCGAACTCACTAATGGACATGATGTCCTGCCCAGGTTCAATCAACCACAGAAACTAAAAAATACAGAACAAAATTTTAATAAGAGTTTACAATAAAATTCATATCAAATCATTCAACAAAAGAATCATCAATGCCAACCCAAACTCCAATTGATCACCAACACATGAACCTGGCTACACAATCAGCTACTGGACACGCACGCGAACATGGACACGAACTTATGCCTGACACGAACACATCCAGGATACGAGCTCTGCCTGGACATAGCTACACCACAGCAACACAAATGGTCCCACACAACTCGACACTGTCTCGAGAACACGAACTCCGGACACGATCCTGTTTGCCATTAAAATCTTTGAATTACAATTTCAATTACAAACAGAACAGTATTACAATGTAGGACTTCGATGTAGTCCTAGGAGTACACATTTGTTTTTATTTGGGTCCTGTGTCGATGGAGCGAGTGGTAATGCGTTGACTCCGTTGACGATCTGACAACGGTTTTCGGTTCTCTGAAGGTCTGGATTGCTCTAGATGTCGGAGGTTGCGGAGGGGAAGAAGATGTTGAGTGTCTCTTCCGATCTCTGTGGGTGATAACTCTGATGCTCTGGTTACGTTTGTCTTTGACTGTGCGTCTCTGTATGTCTGTGTGTGTGGAAGAAGGAAATGATCTCTCTATTTATAAGCAGGTTGGGCTGCTCATGCGCGCATATGTAGGATGTGCCTGTACGTGGGAACGCCACGTGGCTGGAGCTGTAGGCGACGCATGGATGATGCGCCATGGCTTGTGGGTTGAATCCTTCATGCTACATTTGTGGGCTGGCACGTAGCAGAAGATAGGATCTTTCGGTTGCTGAAATCTTGGGTGGTTAGTACCCCTATATAAGCTGAACTGAGTCAAAGGACACGTGGCGTACGTCCATGGCTCAAAGATCTCAGATTTGGTGGAGAGTGATCTGACAGGATGCGCCTGGGATTGGGCACATGAGAAGACTTTGGCTCGTAACCTTCAGGAGTCACGAACCGGTCTGGGCGTACAGCTTTTGAGGCGCATGACTGCAGAGGCACATGCAAATGGTCGATCGACCACGTGGCTTGTAACCGCCAGAGGAGAGTAATGATGATGCTGACATCAGCGGTGCTTCGTTTGCTGTAAAAGCTGTTGCTGTCGTGTCAGACTTCAGCATTTAATGTTCTTTGAAGGGTGATGGTCCTTTAAGTGGGCATATTGATCTGTGTTCTACTAGGCACATGGGGACGCGTGGGGAGCATCCTTATGAGGCGCTTGGTGCTGATGGGCACATCTGTATGATGCACGGTCTGACCGGCGTATCTGTTTGGATGACGCATCTTCATTGGTTCGATTGTTGAGTTTTTCGAGTGCTTTAAATAGCCGTTTTGACTTGGCTAAATTCGAAGAGGCAAATTCATCATCGTAAATGCAAGTTCATTGCATTAACTTTGGGAAGGTTGCCACTTGGCGCATGGGTTTGATTTGCCCTGGCCTATAAATAGCAATAATTTGAGAGAGTTTTTGTTGTCTCTTCCTTGACTTCTCGACGAAGACGAACTTCTTTGCCCGAGTTCGTTCTGTTGCCAAGACGCTCCCCAGGGTAAAGATGCGTCGAGTTGTCTTTGTATGCACTCGTGAAGGTGACTGTTACATCCAAAAGTCGGAATCACGGGCTCCCGAAGCAGGTCGAAGGTGCCTGTTGCATCCAAAGATCGGGATGCTCGAGTCCAGTCTCCGTTATGCCGGAAGAGCCGCAGATCGAAATTGCGGTGCTCTCCTCTTCCTTGGATTTTGGAGAGCTCTTCCTCCAGCTAGAGTAGGGTTGATCGCCCGTTCTAGTCGTGCTCAAAGCTGCTCCTTTAGCTGCAACACTTGATCGGGTCAAAGTAGAGCGCATATGCTGAGTGATGCATCTAATTGAGACGCTGAAGAGACGTGCCTGACTGAGACGCTGAAAGAGACGTGCCTGACTGAGATGCTGAAGAGATGCGCCTGACAGAGGATGCGCCTGGAAGGGGGCGTATGGCAGTTTACTGCGCCTGGCTGTAGTCTTTTTTTGTAGAATTTCTCCTTTGTAAAGCCTTTTTTAGACATGTAATAGAATTTTATATAAAATAAAAATCTTTTTTTGATGTCTATACTTTTGTTGTCCTTTGCTGTGTCAAGTACTTCGTTTGAGCTCCCTGGCGCATGTAGTGTTAAGCGTATAGGAATTTTGGCTTGTAGATGCGCCTGAAATTCCATGCTTCTATAAGACCCCCTTCAAAGTTTTTAAAACTTTTCGTTAAGTTTTGGAATACTTTGAATAAGAAGCTTAGTGGTGTCTTCAATGGGGCACAAGACTGTTCGGGGCACATGATTGCTCCGCGCATCTGTGATGAGGCGTACGCTCCCCTCAGTTTTAATGCAAATGATAACGCTTCAAAATAAACAAAAAGATTAATGATGATCTTTTTTTGGATTATTTGCAGTTATCATTTCGTAGAACCCCAAGCGGTGGCTGATGTCACTCTTCATTGGTTTTTGCGTGTGCCCCAAGCCTATAAATAGGCGTTTGATGGAGAGAGAGAGAGAGAGAGAGAGAGAGAGAGAGAGAGAGAGAGTTCTTCTTCTCTTTGCTTTCTTCTTCTTTAGAGTTCTTCTTTCAAAAATCCTAACTTCTTTTTACGAGATGGCTCCCAAAACTTCTTGCGGTGGTGCTGACCGAGGACAAAGCAAAGGAAAAGAGCCTGCAGAGGTTGATGTTGGTGATGTTCCCAGGACGTTCGTCGACGCCTGGCCGGCGGTGATTGGTGGGTGTCTTCTGACTTTGTGGTTCTCAACTTTTTAGACGGGTTTGGGGCATACGGATGAGTTGCATCCTGTTGCTGTGCCCTAACTTCTTGTCGCCGACGTGCATGGACTTCTGTCCTGATGATGTGCTGAGGCTATTCTGCTGACGTATTTGGGTTTAGGCCCTGATTATGCGCTGCGGCTTTCGCTGCTGATGCGCATGGACTTGGGCCCTGATTATGTGCTGAGATTCTAGAGGTATCGGTAGCTGAGCTCGACCAGCATCTTTCTGAACCACAGAGTATTCGACGAAATGACTTTTCTGCTCTGATAGAAGCAGAGAAGAAGAAATTGATAGCTGAAGTTGAGTCATCCTATCAGACCACAGTGGCCATCTGGGACCGCGATGTGGCCGAAGCTGAGGCTGCGGTGGAGAGGCTGTCACAGTCCATGCAGGAGAAGGTGGAGTTGCGGGCCTCGTTGGATGCTAGTATAGCGGAGGTCACTGCCAAGATTCGTCTCCTTGAAGACCAGCGAGCCCAACTGTTGCTGGATGCTGAGCGAGCCCAGGCTGAGCACATATCGTCTAAGGAGGAAGAAGCAGTTGTTACCCGCCATATTCTTTCTCTGACCTGCCAGCGGAAAGAGTTGGACGCTAAGCACGAGAACGATACTGCTCCTGAGGCTGTGGAAGCGATGCGTCAAGAAGCTGAACGCCGAGTCCTGGCAGCTATGGGGACTCGGACTGAAGACTTGAAGCGTCGGGTCGAAGAGCTTTCTGCCAATCCCAATGATGCTTAGGGATTGTAGTCTCTCTTTTTGTTATATATATATTTTTTTGGCAACTATGCTGGGGATGTAATCCTTTACTTTTGAATGACAAAAATAAAGAATTTTATGGTGTGTTTATTTTTGCTGTCATGAACTAGTAATTTGTGTGGACCTATTATCTTTTGCGCACCTTAGTTTTTAGGTACATATAATAAGTTTGAGAGAACCGTATGTTTGCTCAGAGGTAATGTGGACGTGGCAAATATGGGATTCAAATGATGGAATCTTCCTACTCAGAGGTGTTATGGACGTGGTAGGAGTGACTCTGGAGGGAATACGCAGAACTACTCAGAGGTAATATGGACATGAAAGTTATACGATCGATGTACGACAACGCAGGGGTTGTCTGTACGGGATGTTTACTCAAAGGTAATGTGGACGTGGTAAATATGACAAGTAGCACAATCTTATGTAGTACAAGATTCTGTCAGAGGTAATATGGACGTGGTTGTTCTTCAACTGGGGATAGAATGCCATGGAACAACTGGGTTTCGAAAGCATGAGATTTTGTAAAAGGAGGTGTATGTGAGCTCTGATGATCAGGTCCACTGATTCCCTTGCTAAGTAGAGATGGAAGTACATATCTGAAAGATGTCAAGAGTAGTACTTCTTTAGGAACTTGTCGTTGATGGACATCATGAACATGTCCCCATTCGGTCGGGCGAGGCGGTAAGCACCGTTCGAGTATACCGTCTCTGTGATGAAAGGTCCCTCCCACTTGGGCTCGAACTTTTCTGGTGTTTTGTGAGTCAACACCATCGGCCTCCTAACTGTCAGGACCAGGTCGCCAACTTGGAAAGTCATATGCTTGACCTTTTTGTTGAAAGCCTGTGATATACGGGCTTGATAGAGTTCAATGTGCTGCTGAGCTAGGAGACATTTTTCGTCAAGAGCCTCCAGTTCTCGCAGACGACGATGCTGATTGTCTTCTTCTGTCAATTAATTTGTGATCGCTACACGGAGTGAGGGTATCTGGATCTCAAGAGACAGTACCGCTTCGCTTCCGTAGACTAAGAAGAATAGTGTGTTGCCCGTAGGAGTCCGTACCATTGTACGGTAGGCCCAAAGGCATTCGTCGAGCTTTTCATCCCAGTCGCATTTGTTGGATGACACGACCTTTTTGAGTAGCCTGACAATAGTCTTGTTAAAAGCCTCGGCTAATCCGTTTGCCGTCGGATTGTAGGCGGTTGATGCCACGTTCTGAATTCGATTCTTGTCACATAATCTGCTGAAAATATGGCTGATGAACTGAGGACCATTATCGTAGATAATCCTACGGGATACCCAAAATGGTAGATGACATGATGCATGATGCTTGATGAAGCTGATAACCCTAGAGCTTTTCACTTCCGTTAGTGGAACTGCTTCTGCCCATTTGAAGAAGTAGTCGGTAATGGCTAGGATGAAGCGGTGTCCCCTTGATGAAGGAGGGATGATAGGTCCTATAATGTCCATGCCCCAAGCTTCAAAGGGCCAGGAGGTGACCGTAGGACGTAGTGGTTCCGATGGTGTATGGATAAAATCGGCGTGAAGCTGGCAAGCATGGCACTTTTTAGCATAGTCGACGGCGTCGGCTGCCATGGTTGGCCAGTAGTAACCCATACGTCGCAGTCGATCCTGCAACTTAGGGCCAGGTTGAGCCCCGCAAGTCCCGTCATGAGCTTCCCGAAGGGCTTCGGCTGCTTCTTCGTTGGACAGACATCGAAGGAGAAGTCCATCGTAGGAACGTCGGTACATCATTTTAGTAGCTGTATCATAATAAAACCGAAGGGAACGCCTTCTGACCGAGACGACTTCTTTCGGGTCTTCTGGGAGAATTTCATAGACAGCGAAGTCGATAAACGGAAACCTCCAGTCTCGGACATTAACACCGGTACTTGTCGTCATGGCATGGGCCATCTGTGTGCATAAATTGTTTTTAGGACAGACCAAGTCTCGTTCTACTACCGTGACGTAGTGTTGAGTCCCGAGGGGGCTGCCAATGAAGCTGCGAGGCCAGCCAGAGCGTCAGCCTCCAGATTTTGTAACCGAGGTACGTATTATATGAAGAACTTGGTGAAGGTTGAAATCATATTCAATACAACTTCATAGTAAGGAACCAGATCTTCATGGTGAACTTCGTACTGCCTTCGGATTTGATTAACGACGAGTTTTGAGTCGCCGTAAGCTTCCAGATGATCCACCCCCAGCTATTGTGCTAGCTGAAGTCCCATGATAAGAGCATTGTACACGACAACATTGTTGGAGCACGGCTTCGAAAGGGAGTAAGCACGCTGGATGACCAGCTGATCGGAGGAGACTAAGACTACCCCCACTCCGGCGATGATTTGGCCTTTGGGGCCTACTCTTGAAGCATCATCAAAAAACACCCGCCAGACGGAGGTTTCTTCGGTGACGTTTGATTCTTGGACCTCATCCGAGATGTCTTCATAGAGTCCGGAGGACTCCGGGATGGGGTGCGCGGCCAAAAAGTCGGCTAGAGCTTGACCCTTGATGGCTTTTTGTGGAACGAACACCATGTTGTATGACGTCAAAAGGATTGTCCATGGAGCTAGTCAGGAGTTCAATGATCCTGGCTTCGTCATGAGAACCCTGAGTGGATTGATTCGGGAGATGACATAAATTGGCTGGCCCGAAACATAATGGCGAGTCTTCTGATTGGCGAACACCAAAGCCAAACACTCCTTTTCAACAGGGTTGTATCGGTGTTCAGCCCCGATCATTATTCTACTAAGGTAGTAGATAGCTTGCTCGTAACCTGCATCGTTGTTCTGAGCCAACAAAGCACCGAGAGAATGATCCATGGTACGGACGTAGAGGAGAAATGGTTTGTCTGCGACGGGTGCCACCAGAACTGGAGGGATCGTTAGGTAAACTTTGATATCATCGAAAGCTTTCTGACATTCTTCTGTCCAGACGTAGGAGACTCCCTTCTTCATAAGCTGGGTGAAGGGTTGGCATTTTTCGAAAAGGTTCGCTATAAACCTTCGGATGTATGCCAGATGCCCCTGCATGCCTCGAAGTTCTCGGAGGTTCTTCGGAGGGTCCATGTCAAGGATGGCTTTGGTCTTCTCGGGGTCGACATGAATGCATTTTGCCGTGATAATAAAGCCCAAGAAGTTTCTGCTAGAAACCCCAAGGAAGGATTTAGCGGGGTTCATCTTGAGTTGATGTGCTCGCATGAGATCGAAGACTGTCTTTAGGCCTTGTAGGTGACCACCTTTGAGACGGCTCTTGACAGCGATATCATCAACATATCACTCAAATGTTTTGCGTAGATGTTGACGAAAGATGATACTCATAGCCCGTTGGTATGTAGCACTAGTGTTCTTCAAGCCAAAGGGCATCACTGTGTAGCAGAAAACCCCTTTCGGTGTCCTGAATGACGTGTGTTTTGCGTCATCGGAGAACATCTTGATCTGGTTGTAGCCCGAGTACCCGTCCATGAAAGACATGTGTTCAAAACCACATGTATTGTCGATCATCACGTCAGTGATTGGAAGCAGAAATTCGTCCTTCGGGCAAGCAGTATTGAGATCTCTGAAGTCGATGCAGACTCGTATCTTTCCATTCTTCTTGGTGACAGGGACGACATTGGCCACCCAATCCGGATGCTGCTCTTCACAAATGAACCCACTGCTCAACAGTTTGTCCACCTCTTGATTGATAGCGTTCATGATGTTAGGACAAAAACGTCGTTGTTGCTTTATAGGCTTAGCATCAGTAAGATGTTAAGTCTATGCATCGAGATCTGGAGATCAAGTCCCGGCATATCTTCGTAGCTCCAGATGAAGAAGTCGATATATTCTTTGGCCAATTGGACTAAAGACTTTCGGTCTTTTCCCATTAGGCTCTTGCTGATGAAGATAGGTTTGGAAGAAGACTCGTCCCCAAGGTTGATCTGCTCGACTTCGTCTTCGGTCGGGGGTTCACACAATTCAAAACGAGACTCCCACTGTGCTCCTAGGCGTTGAGCCCAAGGTTCTTTCTCGAAGAATTTCGACATTTGGTCTTCACCTTCATCCTCTCGAGACTGTGCGGATGCCATGTTGACTGATAGCACCTTCCTAAAGATCGAGCCAATACTGGTATCGGAATCCCAAGTTGACGCTTCAGATGAATGAGAGTGCTCCACTTCTTCTGCCTTCGAACTATCTGGAGTTGCCGGCGGCGTGACATAGCCCACCCCTCGTCGAGTACGATGATAGTAGTCCTGCGGCTTTCTTTTAGGTGTTGGGAGCCGGAGGGGAAGACGCCGGCCTTTACCGTAGTTCAGGCCTTTGTTGCTTTTCAGATCGTAATCCATCTTTTGGATGAGGTACTTTGCCTTGTCCGTGTACTGATAGACTTGTATTCTGCCGATATCTGGTTCTGGCTCGAGTAGCGGGAGGTCTTGATGACGCTTGACTTTGCCGAAGATATTGGGTTCTTCGTCCCGATTCCACGGGAGAACTATAAAATAGACTCCTTGGGATGGGACTACTCGATTTACATGATTGACGGTCGTTATTTGTGTTTGTGACGACCGTAGAGCGTTATCTAATGTATACATGGCATTCCAATGTGGAAGACTGGAATAATTGAAAGACACTCTATTATTGATAAAACACAAAATTTTGTCCCACGGGATTATATTGTCAAGAGAATGTGCATCTATATCAGCAGATATGTATTCCCCTAACTCTTCATCTGTGAGCACTGGGGCTGGTTCGGGAGAGCCCACCGTAGCTTTGACCTTGGGGTCTGAGAGGGCTATGTGGGCCTTCTCTTGCATCTTGAGTAGGCAGACGATTGCGGAGGCTTGCCTTTAAGACGCACCCTCAGGGGTGCCTCCACTGCGCCTTCGATGATAGGTGCCTTCCCCTGTAGTTTTTCTACCAGGGGAGCCGACGTTTGAGGTGGTTTTTCCTTGGCCGTATCTTCAAAGGAGCTTCAGTGGGTGTTCTACCTAGAGAAGTCGGTGCTTTTCCAGGTAGCCTGATCGCCATGGGAGGCAGCATCTGGGGCGGTTTTCCCTTGAAACAAATTTTCAAAGGAGTGTCAGAAATCATCTCTGGCTCCATGTCTGGCTCCGTCGCCGTATCTCCTTCGTCGTCAGCATCATTGGCTTCCCCTTCATCGAGCGACTTATACAAGCTAACATTGGTGAAGTAGGCTTCGACCCCCTTGAAAGGGTCGATGTCCGCGAACTCTGTCCGGATGATGTCGTTAGTGGACACGTACTTCATACATTGGTGGAGTGTAGATGGCACCATCATGTACTCGTACAGCCACGGGCGACCCAGTAGGAGGTTGTAGTTAACGTCGACGTCCACGACATAGCAAGTCACTTCGGTTCGGAGATTACCGATATAACATTTTAGTCGAATTTTGCCTAGCGTCACTTTTGCTGGCATTAAAACTGCTGATTGTAGTGTTGGAAGGCGCCAGACGGTACATCGGGATCCCCAGTGTTGAGAGCAGAGTCCTAGGGATGATACTGAGGGAAGACCCTGGACTAATCTGAATTTGCTTCACCTTGACGGAGCCTACATACCCTGTGTAATACAGTGGCCTGTTGTGTCGGTTGTGCTTGAGTAGCATGTCTTGTTGGAGGAAGATTATGTTGGGGATGACCTCATCCGCACAATGGCAGTGTGCACATGTTGTTGGGAGGTCCTCAGGCTGCTTAACCTGACTGATGAAGGACTCAGCATCCTTCAAGGCTTCATATAGAGCTTCACGGGTGTCTTTGAAAAGACGAAGAAGCTCAAACAGAGATAGACGGGCAGGGGTACCGGCATGTTGTGCCAGTATATCGAAGTTGTAGGACTTGGCTAGCCCCGACGCATTTTCTTTTTGCAAAGGCTTGTCGAAATGGGCCTCTACATGCTTCTGTTTATTGGCTGCTAGAGGTCTGGATGGGCCCTCTTCCTGGGCAGCAGGGCGGTGCAGTGAGGCACCACCTCAATAGCAGCTTCGTCGGGTTAGGCGTTCTGCTGTGAACGCGTTTGTACAGGAAGTACCTCTTCCGCGGAGAAAGAGACCATGCGGTAAGACTTGATCTTCTTGTCCTTGGTTTTGGAGGTAGAGCGTACCCCCGGTTGAGTAACTTCGGAGACGAGGTCTGGGTGAACCCATAAGACCTCTCCCCGAGATGTGGTATGTGGGATGAGTCCATTCACGTTGTTACGGGTAGGTGGTAGGTTGACCACCTCTATTTTTGCCTTTGGGATGGGGACGACGCCATCTTGTGCTGTGGTTGGCGGTAAGGTGCCGAATTGGAGCGACACCAGGTTGGCCGAGACTGTCTTCTCCTCATAATCGACGGAGATGACATTCGCATTGATCATGCGCTGGATGTAGTTCTTGAGGATGTAGCCATCCTGAGTTGGATGTCCGACAAACCGATGGTAGTGACAGTACCTCGGATTGTCAACTCTCCAAACTTCGTCGGGACGCTTCGGGTCCGGTAACTTAATCTTGTCACCCTGCTTCAACATCTCGAAGAGTTACAAGGTGTCTTCATCATTGAAAGAATATACCTCCTTTGGCCTTGGTGCAAGCGGAGGCTTCTGAGTAGGTGCTTGCGCGCCTTTACAGGCATTGACAGCCAACGCCTGCTTCCCCTTCATCTCACGTCCAGGGTTGCTGGCAGCAGGCCATTTTCTCTTTTCTTCAAAGGCAGGGAAACTGACTCCCAGAAGGCGAGCATTGCATGCCTTCTTTTCAGTTCTTCAGCTTCAATAATCAATGAACTCCAGTCGGGAGGAGGAGTAGAGTTGAGCTAAAGCTTAACCACAGGAAGCATGTTTATGCTGCAAGAGGAGAGGAGTGCATGTTCTGGCATACCCGGGGGCAGTCTGAAGCAGGCTTGTCTGAACTATTCGATGAATGCTCGAACCGTTTCTTTTTTCTTCTGACGTACCTCTATAAGGGACGCCATCGTCATGTCTTTTCCTCCATCATAGAAACGATCGAGGAAGAGGTGCATCAAGTCATCGAAGAAGGATATGGAGTTGTCAGGGAGACTGCAGTACCAGTCGTAGGCCACTCCTTTCAATGTTCCGACAAATAGGCTGGTGAGTAGTGCGTCTTCCTTCGGGAGATGTCCCGTTTGAGACTAGAAGTATGTCATATAATGGCGTAGAGAGTTCTTCCCGTCGTATGGTGTCAATGTTTGTGGTTTATACATGGGAGGATAAACCACTTTGTTCCATTCGAGGAGGTATGGTTGTGGGATACCAATCTTCTGGCGCTCCTCCTGTTTGTTCTTTGACTCGAAGCGCTTACGTAAGTCCCTGATCATCTCAACCACGTCTTCCGTGGAGCTGGAAGTCAGAGAAGGTGGTATAGTTTGGAGTTGTACATTCGAAGGTTCTGACACTTGCGGTGCTTCATGGCAATCGGTATTCAAGGATGCCCGTTGAAGGGGCACACTTGATTTCCCGTTGACTCCTGGGTCAGGATTAGTGGAAGGTGCCCTGGCCAAAGATGATCGTATCTCAAACACTGCTTGAGTCAGTATTTGCATGGAGGCGGAGAGGGTTTTGAGTCCTCCCTCCAAAGTATTCATGTGCTGAACATGGTCTGCTGGTGGAGCATCTGACTCCGTATCACCACCTTCCGTTATGTGTACTGTCATGACGTGACTGGAAGTGGATGGATCGGTTGAAGCTTTGCTTTCAGCCTCACTCTCTTGTAGAAGAGGAGCTTCTTCTGGAGCTTCATCCTGGCTACCCCCAGTTATGCTCTGGAGGATATCTTCGTCTTCGGGAGGAGAATCAACAAGGGCCTGACTACCCCCAGCTTTGTTCTGGAGGATGTCTTCGTCTTCTGGATGAAGATCAACAAGGGCTTGACTACCCCCAGCTTCCTCCGAGAACTTCTTTCTCCCCTGGGTGCCTTCAAACACTCCTGAGGACGGGACAGTCGTCTTAGTTTTTCCTGGCTGGCTCTTGGATGAGGACGAGGTCGAGGAGTTTCCAGTCGCCTTTCGGATTGACGAGGAGTTTAGAGATTACGTTGAAAGAAGCAACCTTTAGCTCTAGTTCCTCTTCAATCGACACCTTCTTCTCGAGGCGACGTTGGAGGGGTGTTGATGATTGCAGCCGCTGGAACACCGACTGCCTTTGTGGTAGGACTGCTGTCTTGCAACAACATTTGAAGGTGACTACAGCATAGGTGTGCCCTGTAAGGGGTGCATTGTGCTTGTCAGTCGACTCTCCTGAGCGACGTTTGTGAATGATCACATTACGTAAATTATTAGAGGAGAGTGCCACCTTCACACCCCCATCAGGCGCATGGTAAGTCCAAGCGCCGGGGTGGTCAAGTGAATGCTGCACCCCCTGATCCGGCACAAAAGAGGGAGAGCAACATTTAGAGTGGCTTGAACCAGCCTCAGATGCACAACCAATGTAGGCGCGGGGGTTCAAGACCACTGAGTTTGCCTCGAACTGCTTGGTTGAAAGTGCAGCGGATGCGCCCAAGCAGAACGAGGTCTTTGAAGGTTGGCTCGTTGGCGGCACAGAAGGACCCGAGTCAACCTTGTACAGTTTACCATCGGCAGCACGCATGATTGTGAGCACATGCCTCTGACTTACTGTTGGCATAGCACGTTCGAGACGCGTGGCCCGTGCTGTCTTGGACTTCTTCGTACCAGTCCGCTGGGGTGCATAATACTCAGAGTCCAAATTCTCCTTGCCACAACAGCGAGTGAGTCTGTCAAAGACAGAAGTCTTCTGCGGCCCACCAGAGTTAATGCGCCGGACGTTAGATGCACCCTTGCTCCGTCGACGCATCTTCCTTGTCTGAAAAGAAGATGGTTGGGGAATGTGGTCAGCCCCACGTTTTCCCGAGAGATGTACTGCACCCGCAGGCGCATCCTGGCTGCTGAGGACGTCAGCGGGAAGGGTAGGCTGCATCGGTGCATCCCCTTCGGTGATGGTACCAGGGGCCTCGATCTTGCGCACCCAGACTTGGCGAGTCTTCTTTGGCTTTGGCAGCCGCTTCGAAGGACTTGTGCTGCCTTCAGAGATAAACTTCTCATATGCTTGTTGATTGAGGCATACGACCAGTGTCTTGTAGGAGGATCCCACCTTCACGTCGTCAGATTGCGACACAGCTTTCTCAGCGGAGGAGAAAGAGGTCCCTAGCAGAGTCGCCAGCTTGTTTGCCATTAAAATCTTTGAATTACAATTTCAATTACAAACAGAATATTGTTAGAATGCAAGACTTCGATGTAGTCCTAGGAGTACACTTTTGTTTTTATCTGGGTCCTGTGTCGATAGAGCGAGTGGTAATGCGTTGACTCCGTTGACGATCTGATGACAGTTTTTGGTTCTCTGAGGGTCTGGATTGCTCTGGATGTCAGAGCTTACGGAGGGGAAGAAGACGTTGAGTGTCTCTTCCGATCTCTGTGGGTGATAACTCTGATGCTCTGGTTACGTCTTTCTTTGACTGTATATCTCTGTATGTCTGTATGTGTGTATGGAAGAAGGAAATGATCCCTCTATTTATAAGCAGATTGGGCTGCTCATGTGCGTATATGTAGGATGCGCCTGTACGTGGGAACGCCACGTAGCTGGAGCTACGGGCGGTGCATGGATGATGTGCCATGACTTGTGGATTGAATCCTTCGTGCTGTATTTATGGGCTGGCACGTAACAGTCAAGAGGATCTTTCGGTTGCTGAGATCTTGAGTGGTTAGCAGCCCTTCATAGGCTGAACTGAGTCAAAGGACACGTGGCATACGTCTATGGCTCAAAGATCTCATATTTGGTGGAGAGTGATCAGACAGAATGTGCCTGGGATTGGGCGCATGAGAAGACTTTGGCTCGTAACCTTCGGAAGTCACAACCGGTCTGGGCGTACGGCTTTTGAGGCGCATACGAGTCTTCGGGCGCATGACTGCGGAGGCGCATGCGAATGGTCGATCGGTGTCACGAACCGAACCCTAGAGTAAGGGCACGAGAAGTGGGTACGTCCAGCCTACGCTGTAGTGTCGGCGGTAGAACGATGTCCTAGGTCACAACATCTTACAATATAATGCTAAGCAGTTTATACTCCCCGAATGGGGGTGACATAGCAGAATATAAACTCAATCACATCTAAGGTAGAGCATAATGGAAGATAGATAAAACATGAAATCCACAAAGAGATACCGCAGATAGAAGTCTAAGTGTCTAAGATACACAACCCAGAAAATATCTCAAATCTCAAATACAGTAATCCATAAAGTAAATACAACTCAAGACAACTAAAATAACTATCTATACAACCTCTATTGTGTCTCCTCTAGGCTAGCAGGCAACCTCCAGGCTATCTGTAAAATTTATCAACAGGTCCAGTCAGGACAGGAGCGAGCACAATACATCTCAACAATTCATAGCAGGTTAAAAAATATGATCATGCAGTAAAGTAAGATACAGGTACTGAAGGAAATACAGTATGTAAATAGAGAGAGAGAACTGTAATAGAAATATCTACTATACAATAGAGAACTAACAGTGGCTAGTGAGTCAGAGTACAATATAGACATGTAAATGGCATAGGAGATTCTGATGCTTCACTACGGAAAGATTCTGATACTACACTACTTGGATAATATTCACATGTCTACTTCTACTCCCCCGTACCCCCAATCAATACACAAGGATCCAGCCAGGTTATATTATGATTCCATGCAATGGCCCACAAGGGGTGATACATGGATGCCCATAAATGGGTGATTCTAGGAATGCCCATAAATGGAAGATTCAAGGAGACTCTATGATCATGAGAGTACATGTCACAAGTGATCAACGAACCAAGAAGCATAGTGATACACAATGTAAGTAAAATGCACATAACATGTAATATCCGATTCTCCTGAAGGATAACATCTCAAGAAGGGATCCATATAGTATAAATCCTTGTGACCAACGTGACAGTATCAAGTAAAGTAATTTAAAGCAGAAAAATAATTCTAAACATGATATGAAATGATCAGAGAATGTACTCGCCTGATAACCTGAACAGCTGATAGGTATAGGGGTCCAACTGAAGCCACAGAGTCCTATTTAAAGCAACACAGGTTACAAGGTGTTCAAGTTATAATAAATGAATCTCTACAAGCAATCTATATTATCCTAGATTCTTCTAAGTCAAGTCAAACTCTAGGTCAACTTCGGTCAACAATCTAGGCAAACTAGGTCAAGTGTTGACTTACAGTTGATTTTTGGTCAACTGGTCAACTCTGGTTAGACATGGTCAATTTTAGTCTAATTATTAAAGATATAAACTGTACTTCGTTATTCGTACGTCGAAACTTACGACATGCAAATCGAGATAAGATGATTAACAGTAAAGTTAATAATCTTATTATAGTGATCCACGTGTCCGTCTTGCCAATTTCAGCGATGTGAGATTACTGGAATTGACTGATCTCAGTTCCATTGTACTAATCCTGAAATACGAATATTATAAGAATTAATTATAATTAAAAGGTGATTCATAGAGAAACTATCTACAAACATTATCGGATGATGAAATAAACATCACCAACGTGTCAAGAATGGTCAAATTAGCTAGAATAGCCTATCCATCGGTCCAATTTGGACACAAGGGCAAAAAGGTAATTTCGGGTCAAAAACGGTATCCGTGTCGGAGCCGTTTTGCACCGAAAAATGTGCAAGAAAATAAGTCTACAAAATATAACAAATTATATGACCACGAAATCAGAATGACGATACGAACCCAACTGTATATCCAGAATTGGAATTCGTTGACCCGATCTCAATTTGGCCCGTTTACCAGAACTTAGAACTCCGGTTTGCACGGAAATGCGTGACGGAGCCAATGTTCTCAAAAATTAGCAAACTATATGTCAACGAGTCCAGAATGACGATACGAACTCAACGGTATATCCAGAATTGGATTTTGATGAGCCGATCTCAAAATGACCTGTTGACCCGGATATTGGTATCCGACTTGAACCGAAATACGTGTCGGATCCAATGTCCACCGAAACCTAACAAATTATATGTCAACGAGTCCAAAATGATGATACGAACTCAAGGGTATATCCGAAATTAGATTCCGATGAGCCGACGTCAAAAAGTTCCGTTGACCCGGACTGTGGGACCCACTTTGCACCGAAATACGTGCCAGGGCCCACGTCCTCCAAATCTAACAAATTATATATGAAATATGCCAGAACGACGCCACGAGTCTACTGGTGGTGTCAGAAATGAAATCTAGAGTCCTGTGTTCAAAAATAAAATTTTACAAATTAGAAATTACGAACTCGGACGACCAACTTTGGCATCGAATTCAACCAATCAAACAAGCTCACAATGAAACGAAACTGGAGGGGTAGTAAGAGGGTTATACCATCTTCGCACAGGAACTGGTAGCATGCCAAATAGAGCTGCGGTGGAGGAGGTACAAGCCGACGAAGTTGGCTCTGCGAAACTGTCCAAAATTTATACAATTTAAACGGTCAACTTGGTGGCCAGTTTTGATGTACCAAACGATAAAATTAACGGACGAAAATTGACAGGACTGAAGGTGGATATACCAAGATTGTGACGGAGTGAAGAAATCGCTGATCCAACTGTCGGATTTCTCGAAAATTGCGTGCGAAGTTGCTGCGACGGGACGCCAAAACGGACTAGATTTTGCGCGCGCTGGAGGAGGAGATAGCGGACCCAGGGGGGTCGTCGGTGTTCTCCCACCGCAGGGGGGCACGGCCGGAGCGGTACGGTGCTGTACGCACGCCCATAGGGCCGTTCCGGCCGGCTACAGCATACCCGCTGCTGCTGCAGTGCAGGACTGCGCTGGCCCAGCTAGGTGACGCGGCCACGGCACGGTGGTACGACACGGCGAGGGCACCACGGCGAGGCTGAGGGAAGAGGTTGGATGTGGTGGTAGCGGTGTGATGATGGAGGTGATGATGGTTTAAAGTGGTGGTGGTGGTTGTGTTGATGTGAGGAAGAAGGAGGAGGAGAGTTGGTTGGTGGTGCTCGGCCGTACTCGGCCAGGGGGTGGCCGGCGGCGAGGCTGGGCTAAGCTCGGCCAGAAGGTCAGGGGATGGGGCTCGGGTGATGAAGAGTGTGCTGAGTGTAGTGGTGGTGGTGTGTAAATAAGGAAAATGATTTAGAAGAGAGAGAGATGAGTGAATAACAAATGTGTTTGTGAGTTTGTGAGGGGAGGAGAGAGCATGCCATCCCTAGAAGTTAGGGCCTGCTGTGAATGGGAGGGTGGGGAAAATTTGTATGTAGGAATGAATGGATAGGATTAATAGAAAAATCCAAGGGCTAGGATTTAAATGTAGGAAAAATAGGTTATTCCTATGGGGATTTCAATAACAAAATTCTCATCGAATATTAAAATAGGTAGACAGGGTATTCAATATTATTTTCGGGCAAGGAAAGTGAGGGCGTCATGAGAGAGGGTAATATAAAATTTGGACTAGGTTCGGTCAAGCCGGGTTGGATCAAAACTGGACATGGCGCAATAATCAAATTAAAATAGGTGTTGATGATCATGGGTAAATAAGTGACACGTGGGGATTCCAATAAATGGAACACAAGTGTCGTGCAGGTAGTAGGCTCAATGTGGGCCATGTCCATATTTGGGGCTGACAAGTTTTGGTCGACAGGGTACCCACAAATCAAGTTGGAAAATGAATGTGATACCGTGGGATAAAATAAAATTGGATCACGTGTCAGAAAAGTTGTGCGAAGCAAACGGAGCACAAAAGGGTGTGTCTGAGTGGGACACGAAGTTCATAGGTGAAGAGCGTCTCGAGTAGATCATGTATGATAAGTTGGTTTCAAGAAAATGACTGGTCTGGTGCTTCCAAATTAAAAGTCACAGTAACGTGCTAATAATGATCAAGGAAAAGAGTGGAAAAATTAATTAATAATCAAATGGTCTAAATTGACACAAAGTTCTGCGAAGCAAAAAGAGTACAAGGGAACAAGTTTAGATGGGATATTATATACCAAAATGAAGGTAATCCTGTCCACTACAAAACTTATAAAAAAGAGATGAACATCCCTGACACTCCAAATATCAAAGGCACGGGAAAGTACACTTAAAGATAAATAACAGAATAAATTATTGAAACTAATTCAATCAGAAAAAATTAAAAAAAATCAACCCAAATTTCATGGTGCTCACAATCGGCCACGTGGCTTGTAACCGCCAGAGGAGAGTAATGATGACCTTGACGTCAGCGGCGCTTCATTTTTTTGTAAAAGCTGTTGCTGTCGTGTCAGACTTCAGCATTTAATGTTCTTTGACGGGTGATGGGCCTTCGAGTGGGCACATTGATCTGCGTTCCACTAGGCGCATGGGAACGCATAGGGCGCATCCTTATGAGGCGCTTGGTGTTAATGGGTGCGTCTGTAAGATGCGCGGTCTGACCGGCACATCTGTTTGCATGATGCATCTTTATTGGTCCGACTGTTGAGTTCTTCGAGTGCTTTAAATAGCCCTTTTGACTTGGATGAATTCGAAGAGGCAAATTCATCATCGTAAATGCAAGTTCATTGCATTAACTTCGGGAAGGTTGCCACTTGGCGCATGGGTTTGATTTGCCCTGGCCTATAAATAGCAACAATTTGAGAGAGTTTTTGTTGTCTCTCCCTTGACTTCTCGACGAAGATGAACTTCTTTGCCAGAGTTCGTTCTATTGCCAAGACGCTCCCCAGGGTGAAGATGCATCGAGTCGTCTTCGTATGCACTCGTGAAGGTGACTGTTACATCCAAAAGTCGGGATCGCGGGCTTCCGAAGCAGGCCGAAGGTGCCTGTTGCATCCAAAGATCGGGATGCTCGAGTCTCGTCTTCGTTATGCCGGAAGTGCCGTAGATCAGAATTGCGGTGCTCTCCTCTTCCTTAGGCTTTGGAGAGCTCTTCCTCCAGCTAGAGTGGGGTTGATCGCCCGCTTTTGTTATGCTCAAAGCTGCTCCTTTAGCCGCAGTACTTGATCGGGTCGAAGTAGAGCGCATATTCTGAGTGATGCGCCCAACTGAGACGCTGAAGAGATGCGCCTGACTGAGACGTTGAAAGAGATGCGCCTGACTAAGATGCTGAAGAGATGCGCCTGACGGAGGATGCGCCTGGCAGGGGGCGCATGGCAGTTTACTGCGCCTAGCTGTATTATTTTCTTTTTTGTAGAATTTCTCCTTTGTAAAGCCTTTCTTTAGACATGTAATAGACTTTATATGAAATAAAAATCTTTTTTTGATGTCTATACTTTTGCTGTCCTTTAATGTGCCAAGTACTTCGTTTGAGCTCCCTGGCGCATGTAGTGTTAAGCGCATAAGAATTTTGGCTTGTAGATGCACCTGAAATTTCATGCTTCTACAGATCCGACCTTCAACACGAACTGTCACAAAGTCTCGAACACGGTCTAATCGTCAATTTGGTACGGACACAACGCTCATCCAACACGAACCCGACGTATGAAACAAACAGTATGAAAATTACGACCAGACATTCCAGTATAATTCTGAACAACAAACTACTAGATTGGAGAAGAGTTTACCTGAGGGATTCCTCACAAGGTTGAGGACATGGTCTAATAGTTTGGACACAACTCTAGATTCCAAGATTTGCTGCGAACAGTCTCCTAAAACAATAATCAAAGAGAAATTTAGATTTCAGAATAGTAATTTCAAGAAATTTTAGAAGAAAACCCAGAATCAAAATACCTCAATTAATACTCTTTATCAATTGGTTTCTAAATCGAGACCGATTCAAATCCGTTAGCCAAAGAGCTGCTCATCACGAATTATCGAAGTAGAAGGAACAAATATTTAGCCAGCAAAATCTTGAAACAAAACTCTATTCATCATGGATCAAATATTCCGATCGACAAAACAAAACAAGGACAACGGATCGGACTCACCTGAGGTTGTGTCCGATTCAAAATTGAATCCAATCAATGATCAAGATCGATAAGAAATCGTTACTGCAATTTCAACATAACAAGAAGAATTGAAACAACCGTACTCACTCAAATCACTCAGGGAAAATCGATAGATAACTCACCAAAAACTCTGCTCGATCTGTTCGGAAATGGAAGGGAACGGTCGACGAAGTCGTCATTTCACTACAGGAACACGCCTTCACTAAATAGAAAGAGTCGCCGTGAGGATCGTCGGAGATAGGGTGATTCGCCGCTGCTCCTAAGAACGGGGACATCGTCAATATCGCCGCTGCTACTAGCTAGGCCGCTGGAGGAATGAATCTCAATGCCGCTGTCGAGAACATCGCCGAAGACTCCTCGGTCGTCGCCGGAAAATAATTACCACCGCTCCTATGTGATTTGGCCGAGAGGAACAAAATTTAGAGAAAAGTGAATGGAGAGTTAATTCTCTCACCTCACACTCAGACTTAATAAAGAAGGAAATATGATTTATTCGATTAAGTCCCCCCGCCCAGTTTATTTACAAAACAGCCCCTCCTAATTTTTGGAAAAGTTCAGAAAACCCCCTCCCCTTTTCATTATTTATAAGAACTGATGCAAATCAGTTAGAAACTTTGAAAAAATGGGGGACCACTAATTTGGTTGAAACAAACTTTCAAATTTGAAAAATTCTGCCCAAAATTAATTCCCTCCAAAATAGATCACCAAAATTTATTATTTAAAACTAACTTATTACTTGAAACTTAATAATAACAATTGTAATTATTAGAAATCAAATTTATTTTCTCAAAACTGGGAAGTGGAGTTACAACTAACAAATCCACCACATCTGTGGCTAATAGCTTACTCTCGCAGATCTTTGTACATCTTGGTAGACCCGGGATGAATAGAATACTACGACTGATGGGCCTCGTGCATCACCTCCTCTCGTAAATCCTTGGGCACACACAACTGGTTCCCGTGCCTCAGGGATCCATCCTCTGCAATGGTGAAGTCGTCAAGCAATCCTGCCTCTGCCTGGCCTCTGAGACATAGGAGTCCCTCATCAAGAAATTGGGCCTCCTTGATCTTCTCTAACAGTCCTGACTGTATCTGCAGGTGCATCAGCTGTCCTCCAACTCCTGGAAGAATAATCTCGATCCCCAGACTCTCAAGATCCTCTAGAAGATGTCGGTCCATAGTCAGATACATAGCAACAGGATATCGACTGAGAGCATCTGCTACCACATTCGCCTTTCCAGGGTGGTATTGCAGATTGATGTCAAAATCCTTCATGAGTTCCAGCCATCTGTGCTGCTTCATATTCAGCTCCTTCTGAGTGAAAACATACTTCAGGCTTTTGTGATCCGTGAAGATGTCCACTCTCTCTCCATACAAATAGTGCTTCCACAGTTTCAAGGCAAAAATGACTGCTGCAAGTTCTAAGTCATGTGTAGGGTAATTCTTCTCATGAGGTCTCAACTGTCTAGAAGCATAAGCAATGACCCTCTTGTTCTGCTCAAGCACACATACCAAATCTTTTCCTGAAGCATCGCTGTAGATGACGAATCCTCCTGATCCAGATGGCAAAGCTTGTACTGATGCTGTCGTGAGTCTTCTCTTCAATTCTTCAAATATTGACGGGCAGGCGTCGCTCCAAATGAACTCCTCGTCCTTTCGTGAAAGCTTGGTCATCGGCTCTGCTATCCTGGCCAAATCCTTCATGAACTTCCTGTAGTATCCTGCTAAACCCAGGAAACTACGAATCTCCGCTACTGACTTGGGAGGTGCCCATGCTTCCACTGCTTCAATTTTCTTAGGATCCACAGAAATCTCCTTCTCCAGTCACCACATGCCCTAGGAACTCCACTCTGTCCAAGAAAACTAATATTTTGAAAGTTTCCCATACAGCTTCTCCTTCCGCAGAATCTCTAACACGATCTGCAGGTGCTCCATATGCTCCTTCTCGGTCTTCGAATAGATCAGAATGTCGTCAATGAAGAGTACGAAAAACTTGTCCAGATACTTGTGAAAATTTTTATTTATCAAGTTAATAAACATTGCGGGGGCATTGGTGAGTCCGAACGGCATCACCAGGAACTCATACTGGCCGTATCGGGTGTTGAAAGTTGTCTTCGGAATATCCTGCTCCCGAACCTTCATCTGATGATACCCCGACCGGAGATCAATCTTGGAAAAGGCCTTCGCTCCACTAAGATGGTCAAATAGCTCATCAATCCGTGGCAATGGGTATTTATTCTTGATGGTGATGTTATTGAGTATACGGTAATCAATACACTTTCTTACAGTCCCATCCTTCTTGGGCACGAAGAGTACCGGTGCTCCCCAGGGTGAAGCATTAGACTGAATAAAACCCTTGCCCTCCAACTCATCAATCTGAGCCTTCAACTCTGCAGCTTCTTTTGGGTTGATCTTGTAGCAATGCTGCGACTTCGACGCTGATCCGGACACTAGGTCGATGCTGAACTCCACATCTCGATCTGGCGGCAATCCTAGCAACTCCTCGGGGAAGACGTCAAAATACTCTGCAATCAGCGGATGCGGCAACTCCTGGTCTTCTGCAACTGCTCCAAAATAGACTCCCTCTGGCCTCTATGCAACTTGTCTGCTGATCTCGAACGGTGGAACTCCAGGCGGGCTGAAAATCACCTTTCCCTCATGGCAGTCTATTACGGTAAACTGCTCGCTCATCCAGTCGATGCCGAGGACTATATCAAATTCGGACAATGGCATCACTAGAAGTCGAGCCATAATCTCCCTCCCAGCTATGGTGATAGGGCATTCCACCATCTCACTCACTGGTACTACCCCTCCTCCTGTCATAATCCGACAGTTCCTCCTAGTGGACTTGTGTGTGAAGCCGTGTCTATGCAGAAACTCATATGATACAAAGCTATATATGGCTCCAGAATCAAACAATACAATGGTAGGGAATGAATGTAAAAGTATAGAACCTGTGATCACATCTGGCACTGCCTCATCCTCCTCAACTGCGGCCATGACATAAGCACGTCCCTGCTGCGGTCCTTCCCTCTGCTGACGCTGTGCAAACTGCTGCTACTGAGTGGGTAAAGCCGGTCCCCTCTGTGGTACTACTGGTAATGCTCTGGGTGGTGCATGTAGTGGTCCTCCGGCTCCTCGGGGTCCTCCTGCTAGTCGAGTAGTATCCTGAGTGCAGTCCCTCATCTGATGTGCATCTGACCCACAAAAGAGGCAAAGTCCCAGCCTCTTGTGGCACTCGTCGATATGGTGTCCGGGGAGATGGCAAATGGCACAACTAGTCTCCAGATGCTGTCTCTGATGCTGATGTGCAGGAGCTCTGGCTGGACGGTGATGCTGGTGCTGCTATAGCCTCGCTTGAATCCGAGTCTGGATCCTCTTCGCTGGTGCCTGGAAACTGCTGCTGCCCATGTCTCGGTTCCTCTTCAGCTTTGGATCTACCTCCTTCTCCACAGCCTGAGCAATCTTGAGGATGCTCGCATGCGTCGTCGCCTGACTAATCGCCACCGCGTGTCGCAGCTCCCTGGTGAGACCCTTCTTGAATCTCCAAGCTCTGTCCTCCGGTGCTCTGACTAGGTTCTCTGCGAACCTGCTGAGCCTAGTAAACTATGAAGTGTACTGTGCTACCGTCATAGTCCCCTGCTACAGCATCTCGAACTGCATCCTCAGCTCATTCTGCTCCACATCGGGAAAAAACTTCTCCTTGAACAGAGTTTTGAAATCTGCCCAAGATACCTGGTGCTCCGCCAACTGGGGCTCCTCCCGGTACCAAGTTCTGGCCAAATCGAAGAGTCATATACTAGCCACCTCCACCTTCAGGTTATCCGAAATCTGTGCCATCTTCAAGGTCTTCTCAGACTTCTCCAGCCATTCGTTCGCATAGACGATCCCCTCGTCTCCCCAAAAGTCCATCGGGCAGAGGTTCTGGTACTCCTTGGCCGTCCCTAGTCTCGGTGCTACTGGTACTGCATGTGCTGCTGGAGCTGGTGTTGCCGGTCTCTGGTCCTGAGTGCGTCGACGACAGTCGCTTTGAACTGTGTGGCCTGCTGACTCTGAGCCACCCTGAACTACGCAGTCTGGTGATTCTGGGCCTCCATAAACTGCTGAAACATAGCCATCACCTGGGTGCCATCAAACATCATCGTCGAGGGTAGCGGCAAAAAGATTGGAGGCGGTGGTGGAATCTGATCTGCTGAAACGTCTGGTACGAACTGATCCGAACTGCCTGCAACTCCGGGAAGATCCGCGGTCTTCCTCGTAGTGACCATCCTGTAATAGAAAGAAAACTTCGTTGTTTGACAAACCCTAAAACCTAATAAACAATGTTTTATAATATCAAAGCACCTGATAAACCCGATATACCCTTATTTTCTGATTTTTCCTATGCTGTGATCGAGTTTCCCTAGTGTAATCAAGTCTTCCAATAGTACGCTAAGACTTAGGTACCATTAGGAAAGATCTGTATGGGCCACCACTAAAAATATGTAACGACCCGCTCCCGAATACTCGGACACGAGTCGGACACGAGTCGGATACGTCCAGCCTTCGTCGTTTAGGCACGACAAAGTAAGCTGTACCAATATAGAGAAATCTAACCAGATAATCATGAACAAGTATGAAATCACAGCATCTATAAATGTATACCAAACCCAGAGTAAAGTACAAGTCTCAGAATTTATTACATTCCAGCAAAATGAAAGATAGAGTCTACTAGTTTCAAAATACAAAGAAAATATAAAGTGCTAATGGTAAAGCTCTAGGCTTCTGCAGTCTCTAAGTCGAGAGCAACTCCAGCTGGCTCTCCTGCATCTACTGGCTCTCGACTATAATATGTGTCACAAAGGGACTCCAACTCACCTGCAACATATCCTATTCAGGAGCGGAGCAAAGTACAGTTCTAGGTAATAACCAAGATATCATGATATGAAAGTACAAAGGAACATGGTATGTAAAGTACAAGAAAGAACATGGTGTATAAGCACATGAAAGAACATGGTATGTAAGAACATGAAAGAATATGGTATCTCAGGAATCACAGAAACTAAGTACAAGATATATCTCCTGAACATGTGTGCACAATATCTGAAATATAACTAAGTATTTGACCGGCTAGGGGTAAGCATATGAAGCACATGAAAGTACATAAAAGCACATGAATGGTACGGCTTAGGACCCGCGTACATGATACGGGGTCTAAGCTAAACACATCTGAGTTGTTTCATGGGTTTAGTCACATAAATAGTATAATTCCTCTTCCCAGGTACAAGTAATAAGAACAATGAACATGAGCACCAGAAAAATATGTCATGTCACAGTATGTCAATCAAGGAAACTCATGATATAATGAAATGTACAAGACCATAGAGTGTACTTGCCTTGCTCCAGAAAAGTACGGGTGAAGATCGGAGCTAGATGTCTTCATGTTTTAAAATAATTTACAAGTTGATTAATTTCTAATACAATATTATACTCCATAAATCCTATTAACATTTAACAATTTAAAACATAATTTTTCAAAGACTGGCTTCTTAATTATCTAGTCCATGATCACAACTCTATCATCCAATCCTTGATAAAGATATATTAACCAAGTCTAGTTTAATGACCTAACAGTTCTCAACTAACACAATACTGGAACCAATATATAGGACCTGTCTACTATGAAGCAACCACAAGGAAACCAGAAATGAAACCCTACTATTTCCAGACCTGGTCCCCAATACAAATTAACATGCAACCCGAGGTCAACCAGAGGTTTGTGCTTAAACAGATCAACTCTTCCACCAAACTTAAAATGACACAAAAATCTCTTAATTCATAAAAGAAAATAGCATCACAACTATTCCAATCCAAAAAGAATACCAAGATTATACAATATACATAAGACTAATCACCTGCAATCATTTTATAGAATTTGTACAACCCAAACTAAATATAGCAAGTTATGCCAATACAACATCCCATTCCCAGCCGAACTCACTAATGGACATGATGTCCTGCCCAGGTTGAATCAACCACAAAAACCAAAAAATACTACAAAATTTTTTAATAAGAGTTTACAATCAAATTCAAATCAAATCATTCAACAAAAGAATCATCAATGCCGACCCAAACTCCAATTGATCACCAACACATGAACCTGGCTACATAATCAGCTACTAGACACGCACGCGAACTGGACACGAACTCATACCTGACACGAACACATCCAGGACACGATCTCTGCCTGGACACAGCTACACCACAGCAACACAAATGGTCCCACACAACTCGATATAGTCTCGAGAATACGAACTCCGGACACGATCCGACCTTCAACACGAACTGTCACAAAGTCTCGAACACGGTCTAATCGTCAATTTGGTGTGGACACAACGCTCATCCAACACGAACCCGATGCATGAAACAAACAGTATGAAAATTACGATCAGGCATTCCAGTATAATTCTAAACAACAAACTAGTAGATAGGAGAAGAGTTTACCTGAGGGTTTCCTCACAAGGTTGAGGACACGGTCTAATAGTTTGGACATAACTCGAGATTCCAAGATTTGCTGCGAACAGTCTCCTCAAATAATAATCAAGGAGAAATTTAGATTTCAGAATAGTAATTTCAAGAAATTTCAGAAGAAAACCCAGAATCAAAATACCTCAATTAATACTCCTTATCAATTGGTTTCTAAATCGAGACCGATTCAAATCCGTTAGCCAAAGAGCTGCTCATCACGAATTATCGAAGTAGAAGGAACAAATATTTAGCCAGCAAAATCTTGAAACAAAACTCTATCCATCATGGATCAAATATTTCGATCGACAAAACAAAACAAGGACAACGGATCGGACTCACCTGAGGTTGTGTCCGATTCAAAATTGAATCCAATTAATGATCAAGATCGATAAGAAATTGTTATTGCAATTTCAACATAACAAGAAGAATTGAAACAACCGTACTCACTCAAATCACTCAGGGAAAATCGATAGATAACTCACCAAAAACTCCGCTCGATATGGTTGGAAATGGAAGGGAACGGTCGACTAAGTCGTCGTTTCACTATAGGAACACGCCTTCACTGAATAGAAAGAGTCGCCGTGAGGATCGCCAGAGACAGGGTGATTCGCCACTGCTCCTAAGAACGGGGACGTCGTCAAGATCGCCGCTGCTACTAGCTAGGCCGCCGGAGGAATGAATCTCAATGTCGCTGTCGAGAACATCGTCGGAGACTCCTCGGTCGTCGCCGAAAAATAATCGCCACCGCTCATATGTGATTTGGCCGAGAGAAACAAAATTTGGGGAAAAGTGAATGGAGAGTTAATTCTCTCTCCTCACTCTTGGACTTAATAAAGCAGGAAATGTGATTTATTCGATTAAGTCCCCCTGTCCAATTTATTTGCAAAACAGCCCCTCCGAATTTTTGGAAAAGTTCAGAAAACCCCCTCCCCTTTTCATTATTTACAGGAACTGATGAAAATCAGTTAGAAACTTTGAAAAAATGGGGGACCACTAAGTTGGTTGTAACAAACTTTCAAATTTGAAAAATTTTGCCCAAAATTAATTCCCTCCAAAATAGATCACCAAAATTTATTATTTAAAACTAACTTATTATTTGAAACTTAATAATAACAATTTTAATTATTAGAAATTAAATTTATTTTCTCAAAATTGGGAAGTGGAGTTACAGCTAACAATGCCACTACATCTATGGCTAATAGCATACTCTTGCAGATCCGTGTACATCTTGGTAGACCCGGGATGAATAGAATACTGCGACTGGTGGGCCTCCTGCATCACCTCCTCTCGTAAATCCTTGGGCACACACAACTGGTTCCCGTGCCTCAGGGATCCATCCTCTGCAATGGTGAAGTCGTCAAGCAATCCTGCCTCTGCCTGGCCTCTGAGACATCGGAGTCCCTCATCAAGAAATTGGGCCTCCTTGATCTTCTCTAACAGTCCTAACTGTATCTACATATGCATCAGATGTCCTCCAACTCCCAGAAGAATAATCTCGATCTCCAGACTCTCAAGATCCTCTAGAAGATGCCGGTGCATAGTAAGATACATAGCAACAGGATATCGACTGAGAGCATCTGCTGCCACATTCGCCTTTCCAGGGTGGTATTGCAGATTGATGTCGAGATCCTTCATGAGTTCCAGCCATCTGTGCTGCTTCATATTCAGCTCCTTCTGAGTGAAAACATACTTCAGGCTTTTGTGATCCGTGAAGATGTCCACTCTCTCTCCATACAAATAGTGCTTCTACAGTTTCAAGGCAAAAATGACTGCTGCAAGTTCTATGTCATGTGTAGGGTAATTCTTCTCATGAGGCCTCAACTGTCTAGAAGCATAAGCAATGACCCTCTTGTTCTGCTCAAGCACACATCCCAAATCTTTTTCTGAAGCATCGCTGTAGATGACGAATCCTCTTGATCCAAATGGCAAAGCTTGTACTGATGCTGTCGTGAGTCTTCTCTTCAATTCTTCAAATGCTGACGGGCAGGCGTCACTCCAAATGAACTCCTCGTCCTTCCGTGTAAGCTTGGTCATCGACTCTGCTATCCTGGCCAAATCCTTCATGAACTTCCTGTAGTATCCTGCTAAACCCCGGAAACTACGAATCTCTGCTACTGACTTGGGAGGTGCCCATGCTTCCACTGCTTCAATCTTCTTGGGATCCACAGAAATCCCCTTCTCCAGTCACCACATGCCCTAGGAACTCTACTCTGTCCAAGAAAAACTCATATTTCGAGAGTTTCTCGTACAGCTTCTCCTTTCGCAGAATCTCCAACACGATCCGCAGATGCTCCACATGCTCCTTCTCGGTCTTCGAATAGATCAGAATGTCGTCAATGAAGAGTACGACAAACTTGTCCAGATACTTGTGAAAAATTTTATTTATCAAGTTCATAAACACTGCAGGGGCATTGGTGAGTCCGAACGGCATCACCAGGAACTCATACTGGCCGTATCGGGTGTTGAAAGTTATCTTCGGAATATTCTGCTCCCGAACCTTCATCTGATGATACCCCGACCGGAGATCAATCTTGGAAAAGACCTTCGCTCCACTAAGCTGGTCAAACAGCTCATCAATCCGTGACAAAGGGTATTTATTCTTGATGGTGATGTTATTGAGTATACGGTAATCAATACACATCCTCACCGCTCCATCCTTCTTGGACACGAAGAGTACCGGTGCTCCCCAGGGTAAAACACTAGACCAAATAAAACCCTTGCCCTCCAACTCATCAATCTGAGCCTTCAACTCTGCAGCTTCTTTCGGGTTGATCTTGTAGCAATGCTAGAACTTCGACGCTGATACGGACACTAGGTCTATGCTGAACTCCACATCTCGATCTGGCGGCAATCCTAGCAACTCCTTGGAGAAGACGTCAAGATACTCTGCAATCAGCGGATGCGGCAACTCCTGGTCTTCTGCAACTTCTCCAAAATAGACTCCCTCTGGCCTCTCTGCAACTCGTCTGCTGATCTCGAACGGTGGAACTCCAGGCGGGCTGAAAATCATCTTTCCCTCATGGCAGTCTATTACGGCAAACTGCTCGCTCATCCAGTCGATGCCGAGGACTATATCAAATCCGGACAATGGCATCACTTGAAGTCGAGCCCTAATCTCCCTCCCAGCTATGGTGATAGGGTATTCCACCATCTCACTCACTGGCACTACCCCTCCTCCTGTCATAATCTGACAGTTCCTCCTAGTGGACTTGGGTGTGAAGACGTGTCTATGTAGAAACTCATATGATACAAAGCTATGTATGGCTCCAGAATCAAACAATGCAATGGTAGGAAATAAATATAACAGTATAGAACCTGTGATCACATCTGGCACTGCCTCATCCTCTTCAATTGCGGCTATGACATAAGCACGTCCCTGCTGCGGTCCTCTCCTCTGCTGATGCTGTGCAAACTGTTGCTATTGAGTGGGTAAAGCCGGTCCCCTCTGTGGTACCACTGGTAATGCTCTGGGTGGTGCAGGTGGTGGTCCTCCAGCTCCTCGGGGTCCTCCTGCTAGTCGAGCAGTAGCCTGAGCGCAGTCCCTCATCTGATGTGCATCTGACCCGTAAAAGAGGCGAAGTCCCAGCCTCTTGTGGCACTCGTCGATATGGTGTCCGGGGCGATGACAAACGACACAACTAGTTGCCAGATGTTGTCTCTGATGCTGATGTGTAGGAGCTCTAGCTTGACGGTGATGCTGGTGCTGCTGTGGCCTCGCTTGAATTTGAGTCTGGATCCTCTTCGCTGGTGCCTGGAAACTGCTACTGCCCATGTCCCTGTCCCTCTTCAGCTTTGGATCTACCTCCTTCTCCACAGCTTGAGCAATCTTGAGGATGCTCGCATGTGTTGTCGTCTGACGAATCGTCGCCGCGTATCGCAGCTCTCTGGTGAGACCCTTCTTGAATCTCCAAGCTCTGTCCTCCGGTGCTCTGACTAGGTTTTCTGCGAACCTGCTGAGCCTAGTAAACTATGAAGTGTACTGTACAACCGTCATAGTCCCCTGCTGCAGCATCTCGAACTGCATCCTCAGCTCATTCCGCTCCACATCGAGAAAAAACTTCTCCTTGAACAGAGTTTTGAAATCTTCCTAAGACACCTGGTGCTCCGCCAACTGGGGCTCCTCCCGGTACCAAGTTCTGGCCAAATCGAAGAGTCGCATACTAGCCACCTCCACCTTCAGGTTATCCAAAATCTGTGCCATCTTCAAGGTCCTCTCAGCATTCTCCAGCCATTCGTCCGCATAGACGATCCCCTCGTCTCCCCAAAAGTCCATCGGGCAGAGGTTCTGGTACTCCTTGGCCGTCCCTAGTCTCGGTGCTACTGGTACTGCATGTGCTGCTGGAGCTGGTGCTGCCGGTCTCTGGTCCTAAGTGCGTCGACGACAGTCGCTCTGAACTGTGCGGCCTGCTGACTCTGAGCCTCCCTGAACTGCACAGCCTGGAGATTCTGGGCCTCCATAAACTGCTGAAAGATAGCCATCACCTGGGCGCTATCAAACATCATCGTCGAGGGTAGTAGCGGAAAGATCGGAGGCGGTGGTGGAAGCTGATCTGCTGAAACGTCTGGTACGGACTGATCTGAACTGCCTGCAACTCCGGGAAGATCCGCAGTCTTCCTCGTAGTGACCATCCTATAATAGAAAGAAAACTTCGTTGATTAACAAACCCTAAAACCTAATAAACAATGTTTTATAATATCAAAGCACCTGATAAACCTGATAAACTCGATATACCCTTATTTCTCGATTTTTCCTATGATGTGATCAAGTTTCCCTAGTGTAATCAAGTCCTCCAATAGTACGCTAAGACTTAGGTACCATTAGGAAAGACCCGTATGGGCCACCACTAAAAAATATATCACGACCCGCTCCCGAATACTCGGACACGAGTCGGATACGTCCAGCCTTTGTCGTTTAGGCACGACAAAGTAAGCTGTACCAATCTAGAGAAATCTAACCAGATAATCATGAACAAGTATGAAATCACAGCATCTATAAATGTATCCCAAACCCAGAGTAAAGTACAAGTCTCAGAATTTATTACATTCCAGCAAAATGAAAGATAGAGTCTACTAGTTTCAAAATACAAAGAAAATGTAAAGTGTTAATGGTAAAGCTCTAGGCTTCTGCAGTCTTTAAGTTGAGAGCAACTCCAGCTAGCTCTCCTGCATCTACTGGCTCTCGGCCATAATATGTGTCGCAAAAGGCCTCCAACTCACCTGCAACATATCCTATTCAGGAGCGGGGCAAAGTACAGTTCTAGGTAATAAACAAGATATCGTGATATAAAAGTACAAAGGAACATGGTATGTAAAGTACAAGAAAGAACATGGTGTATAAGAACATGAAAGAACATGGTATGTAAGAACATGAAAGAACATGGTATCTCAGGAATCACAGGAACTAAGTACAAGATATATCTCCTGAACATGTGTGCACAATATCTGAAATATAACTAAGTATTTGACCGGCTAGGGGTAAGCATATGAAGCACATGAAAGTACATAAAAGTACATGAATGGTACGGCTTAGGACCCGCGTGCATGATACGGGGTCTAAGCTAAACACACCTGAGTTGTTTCATGGGTTTGGTCACATAAATAGTATAATTCCCCTTCCCAGGTACAAGTAATAAGAACAATGAACATGAGCACCAGAAAAATATGTCGTGTCACAGTATGTCAATAAAGGAAGCCCATGATATAATGAAATGTACAAGACCATAGAGTGTACTTGCCTTGCTCCAGAAAAGTACGGGTGAAGATCGGAGCTAGATGTCTTCCTGTTTTAAAATGATTTACAAGTTGATTAATTTCTAATACAATATTATACTCCATAAATCCTATTAACATTTAACAATTTAAAACATAATTTTTCAAAGACTGGATTCTTAATTATCTAGTCCATGATCACAACTCTATCATCTAATCCTTGATAAAGATATATTAACTAAGTCTAGTCTAATGACCTAACTGTTCTCAACTAACACAATAGTGGAACCAATATATAGGACCCGTCTACTATGAAGCAACCACAATGAAACCAGAAATAAAACCCTACTATTTCCAGACCTGGTCCCCAATACAAATTAACATGCAACCCGAGGTCAACTAGAGGTTTGTGCTTAAACAGAACAACTCTTCCACCAAACTTAAAATGACACAGAAGTCTCTTAATTCATAAAAGAAAATAGCATCACAACTATTCCAATCCAAAAAGAATACCAAGATTATACAATATACATAAGACTAATCACCTACAATCATTTTGTAGAATTTATACAACCCAAACTAAATATAGCAAGTTATGCCAATACAACATCCCATTCCCAACCGAATTTACTAATGGACATGATGTCCTGCCCAGGTTGAATCAACCACAGAAACCAAAAAATACAGAACAAAATTTTAATAAGAGTTTACAATCAAATTCAAATTAAATCATTCAACAAAAGAATCATCAATGCCGACCCAAACTCCAATTGATCACCAACACATGAACCTGGCTACATAATCAGCTACTGGACACGCACGCAAACTGGACACGAACTCATGCCTGACACGAACACATCCAGGACACGATCTCTGCCTGGACACAGCTACACCACAGCAACACAAATAGTCCCACACAACTCGATACAGTCTCGAGAATACGAACTCCGGACACGATCCGACCTTCAACACGAACTGTCACAAAGTCTCGGACACGATCTAATCGTCGATTTGGTGTAGACACAACGCTCATCCAACACGAACCCGACGCATGAAACAAACAGTATGAAAATTACGACCAGGCATTCCAGTATAATTCTAAACAACAAACCAGTAGATTGGAGAAGAGTTTACCTGAGGGTTTCCTCACCAGGTTGAGGACACGGTCTAATAGTTTGGACACAACTCTAGATTCCATGATTTACTGCGAACGGTCTCCTCAAACAATAATCAAGAAGAAATTTAGATTTCAAAATAGTAATTTCAAGAAATTTCAGAAGAAAACCCAGAATCAAAATACCTCAATTAATACTCCTTATCAATTGGTTTCTAAATCGAGACCGATTCAAATCCGTTATCCAAAGAGCTGCACATCACGAATTATCGAAGTAGAAGGAACAAATATTTAGCCAGCAAAATCTTGAAACAAAATTCTATTCATCATGGATCAAATATTTCGATCGACAAAACAAAACAAGGACAACGGATCGGACTCACCTGAGGTTGTGTCCGATTCAAAATTGAATCCAATCAATGATCAAGATCGATAAGAAATCGTTACTGTAATTTCAACATAACAAGAAGAATTGAAACAACCGTACTCACTCAAATCACTCAGGGAAAATTGATAGATAACTCACCAAAAACTCCGCTCGATCTGGTCGAAAATGGAAGGGAACGGTCGACTAAGTCGTTGTTTCACTACAGGAACATGCCTTCACTGAATAGAAAGAGTCGCCGTAAGGATCGCTGGAGATACGGTGATTCGCCGCTGCTCCTAAGAACGGGGACGTCGTCAAGATCGCCGCTGCTCCTAAGAACGGGGACGTCGTCAAGATCGCCGTTGCTACTAGCTAGGCCGTCGGAGGAATGAATCTCAATGTCGCTGTCGAGAACATCGCCAGAGACTCCTCGGTCGTCGCCGGAAAATAATCGCCACCGCTCCTATTTGATTTGGCCGAGAGGAACAAAATTTGGGGAAAAGTGAATGGAGAGTTAATTCTCTCTCATCACTCTCAGACTTAATAAAGCAGGAAATGTGATTTATTCGATTAAGTCCCCCTGCCCAATTTATCTGCAAAACAGCCCCTCCGAATTTTTGGAAAAGTTTCAGAAAACCCCCTCCCCTTTTCATTATTTACAGGAACTGATAAAAATCAGTTAGAAACTTTGAAAAAATGGGGGACCACTAAGTTGGTTGTAGCAAACTTTCAAATTTAAAAAATTCTGCCCAAAATTAATTTCCTCCAAAATAGATCACCAAAATTTATTATTTAAAACTAACTTATTATTTGAAACTTAATAATAACAATTTTAATTATTAGAAACTAAATTTATTTTCTCAAAATCGGGAAGTGGAGTTACAACTAACAATGCCACTACATCTATGGCTAATAGCACTGCACTTGGTTCTGAAGAAAACGTTTGGTTGGAGAACTGACCAGACTGCTTCAAAAATTTAGTAATATTGAATCGTGCTCCGAGCCATCTACCCATCTGACATATAATCTATATGCTCTCACTTCCTTATTATTTCAGTCATCAGATTGGATTATTGATTCTGGTGCTACGGATAATATGACAAATGATATGAGTTCCCTTTTACGTTTCATTTCCCGGGACAAAGAAATGGTGTCAATAGCTAATGGCACTACTGTTCCTGTTCTTGGATCAGGAAAACTATCTTTTTTTCATCACCACCCTATGACTGATGCTCTATATATACCGTCATTTCCTTCAAAGTTGCTTTCGGTTGCTAAAGTTACTAACGATCTGAATTGCAATGTCATTTTTTCCCTTCTGATGTTGTTTTTCAGGATCGAGTCACGGGGAGGACGATCGGTAAAAAAGTATTATCGAATGGTCTTTATGTTTTGAAAAGCGCACCTCAAGCTTTTGTTTCTCAAACAATGACCCTCTGGCATAAACGTTTAGGACATCCGTCTGCTCGCTCATTATCCCGTATTTTTTCTCATCTTGTTGCTCAAAATAATCTTTGTGAGGTATGTCAATTTTCGAAGCAGACTCGATTACCTTTTGGCACCTCGACCAATGTTACTGCTGCACCATTTGAATTAATTCATTCTGACGTTTGGGGACCTGCCCCAGCCGAATCTTATGACGGTTTAAAATAATATGTAACATTTATTGATGATTTTTTAAGAGCCACTTGGATTTATTTACTCAAACATAAAAATAAAGTTGTCTCAGTTTTTTAAAATTTTCAATCCATGATTCTCACTCAATTTTCGGCTCACATTAAAATCCTCCGCTCTGATAATGGTACCGAGTACACTATGACTCTTCTTGGTAACCATCTTCAGTAGGAGGGCATCATTCATGAAATAAGTTGCGTTGGCACTCTACAATAAAATGGAGTTGCAGAACAAAAAAACTGGCACCTTTTAGAAGTCACAAGAGCATTTATGCATCAAATGAATGTTCCTAAACGATACTGGTCACATGGTGTTCTTACAGCTGCATACTTAATAAATCGACTTTCGAGTCGAATCCTTGATTTTAGATCACCAATCGAAGTTCTAAAAAGGCATAAAGTAAATATTTCTCATCTGAGAGTTTTTGGGTGTCTTTGTTTTGTGCATGTTTTACCTATCCAAAGAGATAAACTTGACTCTCGATCAATAAAATACATCTTTTGGGATACTCCTCTACAAAAAAGGTTATAAATGCCTCGACCCGACATCAGGAAAACTTTTTATCTCACCTGATGTGAATTTTTCTGAGAACATACCTTTTTTCTCAAGTAATGATGCACCGCAGGAGGAGAACACACACATACCGTTATCGGTTATTGACGATTTCGCAAGTAGTGTTGCGCCGCAGGGGGGAACACACTCACACCATTACCGATTGTTGATGAGGTGTCTGTTGATACCTCTGATACTCCACCACCTTCCGATATCGAGCCTACTCTTCGCAAATCTACTAGAGAGCGACAAACTTCAACAAGACTACGAGACTTTTACTCCTATCATACTTCCTCTAGTTTTATACAAGATTATTTATCTTATATCTCTATTTCTCCTTCTCATCGTACATTTCTTAGCAAAATTGTTACTGAACCAACCAATTTTCATGAAGCCAATGCTCATGAAGTGTGGCGGAAAGCAATCGAAGAAGAACTTCAAGCTCTTGCCGATAACAAAACATGGGAAATAGTAAAATTGCCTTATGGAAAAAAACCTGTTGGTTGCAAATGGGTATATAAAATTAAATACAACAGTGATGGATCAGTAGAAAGGCATAAAGCTAGGTTGGTGGCTAAGGGATTTACACAAACTTATGGAATAGACTATAAGGTGGCCTTTGCACCTGTTGCAAAAATAAGAACTATTCGAGTTTTCTTATCAGTTGCTGTAAATTGTGAATGGAATTTATATCAAATAGATGTTAAAAATGCATTCTTACATGGCGATTTAGTAGAAGAAGTTTACATGAAGTTGCCTCCAGGATACCCATGTGAAGCCTAACCAGGGATGGCATGTAAACTACAAAAGGCCTTGTATGGCCTAAAACAATCACCAAGGGCATGGTATGCCAAGCTCAGTTCAGCTCTTGTAATAAATAGTTTCAAAAGAAGTGTCAATGATTCATCATTATCTGTTAAAAAGAATGAGAGTCGAGTAACAGTTGTACTTATATATGTTGATGTTCTTATCATAACAGCGAACAATGAGGAATCTATCAAGGAACTCAAATCTAATTTGGAGCAACGATTTGCTATAAAGGACTTGGGAAGTCTAAAATATTTTCTAGGTATGGAGATTGCCTACTCACGTAAACGTTTATTTCTTAACCAACGTAAATACTGCTTGGATTTGCTAAAGGAAACTGGAAAACTTGGGGCTAAAGCAGTTCCAACTCCTGTAGATACCTCTATTAAACTAAGTTTCGAAGGTACACCTTTACAGGATATTGAGCAGTTCCAACGTCTACTAGGAAGACTAATCTATCTTATTATTACTAGACTTGATATCTCTTATGCTGTCAGTTTGATTAGTCGTTTTATGCATAAACCATGTGACAGACATCTGTAGGCAGCAAATAGAGTTCTCCAGTACTTAAAAGGGTCTCCAGGTCGTGGCATTTGGATGAGAAAAAATAGACATATCGATGTTGAAGGATACGCAGATACAGACTGGGCTGGTAGCCAGACGGATAGACGCTCTACCACCGGATTTTGTACCTTCGTTGGTGGAAATCTTGTAACGTGGAAAAGTAAACACTATTAAAATACATCAATTTGGCGACGGCCAATTAGCAACGGCTCTAATCTGTCGCTAATAGCGACGAACTAGCGACTAACTTGTGATGGACTACTGTCAGAAAGCAATGAATAAATTTTTTATTTTTTTGTGTCGAAATCAATCGCACTTTCGTCACTAATTTGACAAAAATTTAGCAGTCCGTCGCTGATATGTCGCACATTTTCGCTACAAAATACTGAAAAAATGGTGCGGACTATTAGCGAAGGACTATCGACTAACTTTTCGTCGGTAATCTACTGGGTATTTAGCGACGGATTAGCGATGGATATATCCGTCGCCAGTCCGTCGCTAAATACTGTACCCTAACTTAAATTGAACCGACGGAGAGAATTTTTTATTTCCCCCAAACGAACTCTCTCTCTCTCTTCCCCCTCTCTTCCTCCGGCGATTTCTCTCCTTCCGTTGATCTCTCCCCCTCCGTCGATCTCGCCGGTAAGCTCTCTCTCTCTCTCTCTCTTTCCCTCTCTCTCTCTCTAATTTCGGGTTTAAGGGGGGGTGGCGGTCGGTTGTCGCCAGGGCCGGGGGGGAGCGGGGTCGGGGAGGGAGGGGTCGGAGGGAAGGGAGGATGGGGCGGTGGATGCTGTCGGGGAGGGGGGTCGGCGAGGGGGGGTCGGGGTACGTGGGGGAGGGGGGTCGGGGAGGGGGGGTCGGGAAGGGGGTGGTGGGCTGGGGGAGGGGGTGAGGGTGGGTGCTGTCGGGGAGGGGGGTCAGGAGAGGGGGTGCTGTTGGGGAGGGGGTGGTGGGGTGGGGGTGGTGGGGTGGGGGAGGGGGTGGGGGGGTGGGTGCTGTCGGGGAGGGGGTGCTGTCGGGGAGGGAGGGTCGGGGAGGGGGTGGTGGAGTGGGGGAGGGGTGGTGGGGGGTGGGTGCTGTCGGAGAGGGGGGTGGGGGAGGGGGTCGGGTAGGGGCCACACGGCACACACACGCACACACACACACACACACACACACATGTATATATATATATATATATATATATATATATATATATATATATATATATATATATATATATATATATATATATATATATATATATATATATATTCGGCACATACGGCACACACACACACACACATGTATATATATATATATATATATATATATATATATATATATATATATATATATATATATATATATATATATATATATATATATATATATATTCGGCACACACACACACACATATATAAAAGTATATATATTCGGCACACACGCACAAATATATATATATATATATATATATATATATATATATATATATATATATATATATATATATATATATATATATATATATATATATATATATATATATATATATTCGATGAGTATATATTTATATATATAGAGGAGTATATATAAACTTTGGACCGAAACCGAAATCGGATAAGTAAATTTAGTATATTCAAAACCGAAACCGAACTGAATTTAGTATATTCAAAACTGAAACCGAACCGAATTTTTTAAAATTTAGTACGTTCGAAACCGAAACCGAAATCGAAACCAAAACCAAATCAGCGAATTATGGCTCGTCCAACTACCTATCTGTATCGGTATCGGTATCGGTCTATTTCGTTGAGTATCGGAATCGGTATCAGTATCGGTATCGAACTAATTATGTTTAGTTTGTCTTACGATACAGATTTTCATATCTAAATCGAAATGTATGTACTGTTACACCCTTATATGCCATAAACCTGAGGGAGGGTATGTACTGGATACAAATGGATACAAATATTTTCAAATGGATATAAACATTTTCAAATGGAGTTTGAATATTTGTGTTTAAATATTGAATATTTGTGTGTTTTGTGTGAACAATTTGAATATATATTTGTGTTTAAATATGGGTTTTACTTGATCCTGACAGCGTAATGTTATCCTGTTCTTAGAAGGAGAACTATAAGGATATATCTTGTCACAATATGTCACCTTGTCAAAGACCCTTAATGTGAATATCATGTTACCGCGGTGTCGAAAGATTAAAATGTCATAATTTTTTAAGCCGTGTGCTTTGACATAATCCTCCCAACTTCTTTCCTCCTATGTAGTAATCTTGCATTTCTTTATGAAGTTCAAGACGGCATATAGTGACTCGTAATGGAAAAATATGTCGTCTTGAACTTCATAAAGAAATACAAGATTACTACATAGGAGGAAAGGGTTGGGAGGATTATGTTAAAGCACACGGCTTAGAAAATTATGACATATTAGTCTTCCGACATCGTAGAAACATGGTTATCACATTAAGGGTCTTTGACAAGGTGACATGTTGTGAAAAGATATATCCTTATAGTTCTCTACGGATGTTGAAAAAAACATCATCTTTCTAGACAATGACGATGATGGAACATCTAGTAAGTCCTTCGAATCACACTATGTCAAGATTTTCTCCTAATTATGTTTAGTTTGTCTTAAGATACAGATTGAACTAATTATGTTTAGTTTGTCTTACGATACAGTTCTTCTAATTAAGTTTAGTTTTTCTTCTTTTCTGAAAAAAGGTTTCTTCTTCCTCAGAACTCTTTTCTTCCTTCTTTTCTTTGTCAGAAAGATGGCTCCCAAGACTCCCCGAGGTGGTGCTGCTAGCCGAGGAAGGGGCCGAGGCAAGGAGCCCTTGGAGGTCGACACGGAGGAAGTCCCGGTCGTTAGGGCGACCCACGCCGACCTTCACCCGGAAGTGCTCGGTGGGTATTCTTTTGCCTTGGTCTTTGTTGCAGTGATGTTGGGGTGACCCAACTGTAGATGACCCATCTCATGTAGATGTGCTTAGGCTGACGCGTATGGGTTTCATCCCAGTTGATGCACCAGAGATTCTGATGCGGCTCAGATGCTCATGTTGGACTTCTAAGTCCTTTTTGCTAACTTTTCTTTGACTCTATTGCAGTGCCCATGCCGAAGGCGGAGGCTTTCGTGAAGGAAGAGATACTATCTCCGTTCGTCAAACAAGAGCCGGTGACTGTTAAGGAGGAGGTGTTACCAAAGGTCGAGGTCAAGTAAGAACCGATAACCATCGGAGATGTAGCACCCAGTTTCTAAAATAAGAATAATTTTGAAATTTTATAATTTTAATTATTTAATAATGATATTTAAACCATGTTATAATTTTTGGTGATTTTAGTTAATTTAAATCTATTTAAAACCACGACTTGTGATTTTGATGGTTAACTAGTTAAATCCTAGTTTTGCTAAGCCTAGTGACTAACCATGACCAAGGAAGCATAGTCGTGTGATTAGGATGACTAATTACAAGTTTTTAGCCTAAGGGTATTTTGGTTATTTTGACAATTTTATGAAATTGTATTTTTGATTAATTAATTTTGAGCTAATTGAATTGTTAGAGACTAACATCTAAGGTTAACCTAATCTAGATTAGTCTTGAGGTTAGAATCATGGTTAGAACATTCCTACTAAGTGCCAAGGTTAATAATATCTAGATATTATTCTAGTAGGATATTTTTCTTAGGATATTTGTGAAAAAGAAAGCCTAGAACCAATAGGAAGGCTTGGAATTGGGTGGACAACTCCTAGCCACTCATCTAGACCTAAAACCTAACCCTAAGTCATTTAATGGCAGCCATACAAGCCCTCCCTCCTAAAAATATCCCAATTAAGAGCTATTGCCTCTTTTTAATACCTAGAAAGAGCCCTAATTTGTTCTTCCCTAAACTTCTCCCAATTAATCCAAATTGAGCCCAAATTAAGTCAAATCAATTGCATAATCAACCCCAACATTAGAGGAGATTTGTGGAGGCTTTCTAGCAGGGTTGGAGCACGTTTGAACCATAGCAAATCGAGGAAGACGTCAAGTCAAAGCTCTTTACATTGAGTTTGAACACTCAATAGGTAAAACCCTACAAACCCTAATAAATTCCTGATTTCTTTACATATATGTATTCATTTAGGGTTCCCCTAGGTGTAGCCCAAGTTTGGTAGGAATTCCTGTCCATTTCGTGTCTGTATCGGACACGTATCGGTGTTTTTGAATTAGTGTTCGACGAAATGCCCCTTATAACTTTTTGTTCTCTAATTTTAGAACAAATTATATATTTAGGTAGCCTATGATATGTAGATTACATGTGTTTAGGACTGAGGTGAAATTGATGAGGTTTGATAGGTGTAATCGAACACGGGGAGGCTCGGTTCAATGTGTGCACTGAACATTGTACTGTCCTGCTACTGGATACGTCGTGTGCGCTGCACACGACACGATTGAACACGAAACTTTAGGGGAAGGTCGGGGGCATGAATGACAATATGCTCATAAAATTTGGGGCAATTTGGGGTCATGTCTGACACGAAATCCTACCTGTACTGAATTTACACTGTCACGCAAACACGCAAGTAGTGGCACTGATACGACCCTCGTGTCCTTTGTAGACACGACGTAGACTCATGTCAGGGTACTAGATACGTAGCCCTATACTAGGCGAACACCTAGACACGACCATAATATGTCTCGTGTCATGTATCGTGTCCTAGCCCGACTCGCACACGTGTACGAGACTGCACTGCACTGTGAGTGTCTGTGTGTGATTTGAGTGTTTGGACAAGTCGTGTCCTATCGTTTGGACACATTACGACCTGTGAGACAAGAATGCATGTACATGATACACTGTCACACACTGATTTGTTGTTTAATGGGTTTTTGAATGATTGATTTGGGGTTTTCGAATTCTTTTTACTGATACATAAAAATCAGTCTTGACACTGTAAATTCAAACTGATATTTCGATTTTGGGTTTAAATTTTTTTATGAGATTTAATGTTTAAAATTATTTTTGAATTCGAATAATAATATACAAACTGAGTTTAATGGTTTCTTTGAATGTTTGTATATATCTGGGGTTGCTGATTTATATGTCATTAGACTGAAATCAAACTGTTGTATTAAAACTGAAACCTGAGTTAATGTGGTATTTAAATACCTGAGATAATGTGTAAATCTAAAATCCTGAAATTGATATGTAGAACTGATTATGAGTTGAATATATGAAACTGGGTTTAATTTAGGTTCTAGATTAGTTTTTATGTTGAATTCAAGTGGGATATGACCTTGTTCATAACTGTGATATAGGTTAGGTTTGTTCATATGAAAACTGAGTTTTAAAAGTAAGAACTGAGATGAATGATTCATGAACCTGGGAAAAACATGGTTAAACCCGAGAATAGGTAAGCTGTGTATTGGCTTGGGACTAATTAGATAATATGTTAACTGGGAATGGGTTGGTATACAACCTGAGTTGGGTTTTGAGTTCCAAAACTGAATTTGAATTGAATATATATATATATATATATATATATATATATATATATATATATTGTTATGACTATATAAAAAAGAGAGATGAGAGCTTCTGCTCTCTGGGCTCCTTGGGAACCCCGCGCGTGGGGTCCCTTCTCCGGCGATCCCCGGCGTATCGACGGCGGCCCCCTGCCCCTGCGCAGCCTGGCTGCAATGGCCGGCCTGGCCCCCTTAGTTCGGTTCCCCTCCGTGGCTCGCCCACCCCTCCGTTCGGACCCGCCGGCACTTATGCCCCCGTCGCCCCCGTCGCCCCCGGCGTCGTCCCCGGTGTCCTCCTCGGCGACCATCTCCTTCTCCCCCCATTGTCAGCCTCCTTCCTTCCCTGCTGGGTCCTCCCCCTTTCCCCATCCCCGTCCCCCCCGTTCCTCCCCCCCTCCGCCTCCCGCGACTACCCAGGCGGCCGTCCCCCCAGCTTGCCTCCCCTGGCGTCGGACTAGCTCCTCCCCCTCCGGCTCCAGCCGTTGACCCCTCCTCGGCCTCGCCCACCGCTCCCGCCGCCTCCATCGCCGCGCCACCCCCTGCCTCGACTGCGGCCTCCCTGCCGGCGCCCGCCCCTTCCACTGCCCCTCTCGTCGAGTCACCCTCCGCCTCGGCATCAACCTTCCTCCCTGCCCCCTCCTCTAAAGTGGTTTTGGACCCCCCCGGCAGTGCCCTACTAGCAGCCACCAGCTCCCGTCGGCGCTGCCCCCCTCATTTTCCTCGTAGTGCGTCCCCTCGGCCGCGACCACCTGGCCCCCTCCCCTCCGTCTCGTCCTAGCCGCCGCTTCGGGGCCTCCGGCTGACGTCTTCGTCGTCCTCTCCCACTTGGGACCGGCGCCCTCGCGGGGCTTCCCCCCGACCGTGGCCCCCCGGGGCTGACCCCCCAGACTCCCTTCTCCCTCTCTCGGGCCACCGTGGTGTTCTTCCCCCGCCGCTGTCCACCCCCTCGTCGTGTCCCTCTGTGCTACGGCCGCCGCGGATCCCCCCTCTGGATGCCTTCGGCCACCGTGGCTCCTTCCAGGCTCTCGACGGTTCAGCTCCCCCTCCTCCGTCTCTAGCCACCGCGGATCCTTCCAGGCTCTCGGCGGTTCAGCTCCCCCTCTGGCCGCCTTCGCCCCCCCCAGTCCCCCCTCCGCGCTCGGTTGCGCTGGCTTAGCATTTTCGCCGTGCCGTCGCCCCCCGACGGCGCGTTGCCTCCCCCGGCAGCGCGTCGCCTCCCCCACCGGTCCCGAGGCCCCCTTCCCTCGGGCCTCGTACTGGGCCGGGTTTCCTATACCCCCTCGGGTCGCGTCCTCCCTCGGTCACAACGACCGGAGCAGGCCCCCTCGGGCCCCGCGTCTGTACGCCACGTGCCCCTCCTCGGGACGCGGGCGGTTTCAAATTTCGAATTTTGGTTTTCGTGGGACCTGCTCTTTCGTCCTGTGTACTTCGTTTCATGTTTCAATAAAATTTCCTTTTTTGAAAAAATATATATATATTTTTTTATGATTAACTGTGACTTGGTAGGGATTTTGAAATATTTAGAAAACTGAAAAAACTTAGAATTAACCTGAGTTGTGTTTGAACTGAATACTAGTGTAACCTGAGAATAAAATGGGGTTGTATGAAACAGGGTTCGTTCATGGAAGACTGAATTTTGTTGATACTTCATAACTGAGAATTCTTTTTCCTTGCTGTCCTGAAACCTGAGACACTCTCTCATCACTCACACATCCCTTTTTCTCACACACACACACACACTTGCCATTTTCATTCCCTATATGTATATATATATATATATATATATATATATATATATATATATATATATATATATATATGTGTGTGCATATGTATATAGTTTCCTATATATCTATGTATATGAATAATGCATGTATGAGTGTATATATGTATGTATGTAGATATGCATGTATGAATATATACATGCATGTTAACTAGACGATTAACCTTTACCCAAATGCTACACAATGTTTATACACACACACACACACAACCTATATATATACCCTATATATATTGGTTATATATGTAAATGTGATACTAGACTAGATTACTTGGTTGTGTGTGCCTAGCTAGTTAGATGTGATGCTAGACTATGGTTTAGTTTTGTGTATAGTATAGTTAGTTGCCTAGGCTATTTGTGGGATACCTAGCATTGACTTATTAAGCCTAGATTAGACTAACTTAGACTAGTTGACCAAGATTGACCAAACCCTAACTAGTTTGACCTAATTTGACTAGGGTTGACTTAGTTTGACTTTTAGAGTTGACCGTGAGTTGACTTTGGTCCAGACTGTCCTAGAAACATGTCGATGTATTGTATTCTTCAAATTATAATCCTCTTGTATACATCATGACTTTTTTTACTCTAAATAGGACTCTGTGACACCAGTTCGAATATCTATTCTTATCAGTCATTCAGGATGATAGGCGAGTACATTCTCTGATCATTTCATACTTGTTAGGATTTATATTCTTACTCTAGATTACTTTACATGATGCTGTCACATTATTATCACGGATTGGTACTATATGGATCTTGTCATGCGATGTTATCTCCCTCGGAGTGCATCAGATACAGTTGTCATGTGCTTTTCACGAACATCTTGTATTTCATGTACACCGCTTTCAAGTATACTCTTGTGCAATCTTGTACTCTCATGATTACGTGAGCAAACATGATAAAAATCTCTTGTACAAGGTAACGTAACTTGACTGGATCCTTGTGTATTGATTGGGGAGGGTGAGTAGGAAATGGTTATGTGATTAAAATTCCATCTTGTACAATCTTGTGAAATCTTGTATATGTCCTAACCCGTTTATATAATCATCTCATGCTCTAAATTACAGGTTACTTACAGTTCTTACTTATCATGTATATAGATATTTCTAGTTATCAAATCTCTCTCGTTTTCATATATATTTCTTTACAGTTCATGTATCTTACTCTTTGCATGCTTTATATTTTCCAACATGATATGAACTGTGTGAGATGTATTGTGCTCGCTCCTGTCCGGACTGGACCTGCTGAAAATATTACAGATGATGATGGGGACTGCCCTACCTTCTATGGGGCACATGAGGGTGGCATTCAGGAGCCCGAGGAGCATCTATGTCAGTAGAGGGGGCCTAGTCTAGTCTAGTATTTATAGTTTTCAGTTTGTATCAGATTGTTTCGATTGTTAGTTGAGACTTAGTTATATTCAGGATTTCTATTTATTTATGTTGAACATCTACTTTGTGTGGTGCGATAACTCTATTTATATTCAGTTTTTTCCTTTTATCTGATTCTATATCGTGCTCTATCTTCACTAGACTTGTGATTGAGATATAGAGTTGAGATGTTATATTATACCTCCGTACGGAGATGACAGGTTTATATATCTTGTTGTTAGATGTTAGAAGTCATAGATGACCTATACAGCATTTTACCGTCGACACTGCGACGTAGGCTGGACGTACCCATATTCTCGTGCCCCTAATCAGGGTGCGGATCGTGACACGTTTTTGTGGTGGTCCATGCAGGTCGATGTCACAATTAGTGCGATATCGTAATGGTGCTCGACTTAGAGTACTAATTACGAGCCTGCGACTAGGACATAGGATCTAGGATATGATAGGAGTTACTCAATCACATTTTAGGAAAATTTTGATCTTTTGATTACCATGACAACTCTTCTTGTAATTGAATTCAATTGTCCTTCCTTGATTTTTCCTTATCATGTGCCATATTGATCTCCTTGTTTCAATCTATATATCCTCAGGATGACGATTACTCGCGCTCGGGCAACAGGATCTAGTGTTGTTCCAGAGAGGTCCGATCCAGTAGGACCTCTACCTCCGGCTACGAGAGTAGCAGTCGAGGGAGCTGCTACATCAGTTCTTGCCGTTCAGGCAGGAGTAGCAGCGACTGTTCCAGGAGGTCTTCCACCTCCAGCTGCAGGACCGTCCATAGTCATTCCTGAGACTCTTCTACCGCCACCTCCACTACCGACGGATGCACATCAGATTATGGCCCTTCTACAACAGATAATGCAGACCCAGAGGGCCCAGGCAGAGGCACAGCAGCATCAGGATGATGCATCCCACTGCCAGACAGAGGTGCTACGACAGAGTATGAAGAACTCCCACCAGCTGGCGATGACAGCAGTTGAGAGAGTAGTCTTGGGTACAGATCAGGGTGCCCCAATTCAGTAGCAGTGTCGGGGGAGGCCTGACACATGTCTGGATTTCAGGAAGATGAACCCGAGAGACTTCAAGGGTACCGAAGGTATCATGTATGCTGATGACTGGTTGGAGGACGTCCAGAGGAGCCTAGAGTTAGCCGAGGTTCCGAGGGGACTATGGGTGATGTCTGCTGCTAGCCAGTTCTTTGACATCGTTTTGACGTGGTTCTAGACAGACCCTCAGGTGTCAGTAATAGGTATAACATAGGAGAACTTCAGGCGGCTTTTCAAGGAGAAGTTCTATCCCGGCGTGGCTCTTACAGCTTTGGAGGCCCAGTTCGTCGAATTAGTGCAGGGGAACTCGTCGGTGGACGAGTATGCAGCAGAGTTCTTCCGTTTGAGTAGGTTTGCTCCAGACCTGATCCAGAATAAGGGGTATAAGGCCCGCAAGTTCAGGAGAGGCCTTATTCATGCGGTTCGTACTCGTACTTTTGGGCGACGCAATACGACCTTCGAGCAGATACTAATGGAGACACAGATAGCTGAGGAGGACTTCGACCTCAAGCCGAAGAGGGACAGTGATGCCTTAGGGGCTAGTTCTAGCGCAGGGCCAGCCAAGCGCCCTCACATTCAGCAGAGGCCAGTTCAGCAGCCGTTTCATAGCCAGGGACATGTACTTCACCAGCAGGCACCCAAACAGCAACAACACACTATATGTGACTTCTGCAAGAGGCAAGGTCACGGATGGGGCGACTGTAGAAAGAGGTAGGGCCTGTATTTACTTTGTGGTTCAGCAGAGCATCAATTAAGGGAGTGTCCCAAGAACTTGGCACAATTGGCTCAGGAAGTAGCAGGAGCTAGGGCTCCGACAGGGCAGCAGACGGGACCATCGTTGCAGACTCAGCAGCAGAGGTTTGTCCAGCATCAGCAGCAGGCCAGTGGAGGCTAGCAGGGGCGAGCTTTCGCCATGGCAGTCGAGGATGCACAGACAGAGAGAGAGCTGATTGCAGGTTCCAATATTTTTGATTATATTTTCGTATTTGCCTCCTTATATCAGTCTTGAAATTCGATTCTATCCGTACCTGGTAGTTGATAAATTTTGTTTAGATGTTCCATTGTGATTTTTTTTTTTTTGAGATAAGTCGTATAGGCTAGGTCGCCTCGATTATGGCACTGCCAAAATACATGGATTTACCGACGGCCTTATCCGTCGGTAGTCCGTCGCCAAAAATAAATACCGACGGATTACCGACGGATATTTTGGTAAAACAGCCGTCGGGAATAACCTCGTCGCTAAAACATATCCGTCGCTACTCCGTCGCTCAGCGACGACTTAGCGACGGAATACCGTCGGCGCATTTAAATATATATAGCGACGGATTACCGACTAGCTTTCGTCAAAACATGTATCAGGATATAGGGTTAGCGACGGAAAACTCCGTCGCTAAAGAGTCGGCAAAACCGTATCAGTGATTTTCTGATACGCAATATCCGTCGCTAATCCGTCGTAAATTTGTCGGTAAAAGCGTATCAGAGATTTTCCCATACGGCAGGTCGTCGTTATGCCGTTGCTAATCTGCCGAGGTGTACGACGGATTAGCGTCGTCTTAGCGACAAAACATCCGTCGCTAACTGCAAAATTTATGGACATCAAACGGAACCAGGTCGATGGACATCAAAACATCCGTCGCTAAACCGTCGCTCAATGTAAAATTCTCCAGGTAGCGACGGATATTACGTCGCCAATCCGTCGATACATTAAATTCCTACAGTTAGCGATGGATAGTCCGTCGGGACTTTGTTGCCAGTCCGCCGTAAGTTAGTCGCCAATCCGTCGCGAAAGCTAAAATTTATGGACATCAAACAGCACCAGGTCGACGGATCGTCCGTCGCCAATCCGTCGCTTTATTGAAATACTCCAGGTAGCGACGGATTTTACGTCGCCACTCCGTCGCTAACCTCAGTTTCTCCAGTTAGCGACGGACTATCCGTCGCTGAGTGGTCGCCAGTCCGTCGCTAACTTCTAATTTTTGAAAAAAAATACTGCAAACAGACTCTTTCCTGTTTATACAACACATCCAACACAATATCAAACATGCAAAATATCCATATACAACACCATATATCCATATCCAACACGAATATCCAATGTATCCAATATCCAACACCATATATCCATATGCAAAATATCCATATCCGACACCAATATCCAACGTATCCAATATCCAACAAAATATTACCAACATAATATATCCAATATCCAACATTAAATTATCCAAACATAAAAAAAATATTCGAACATACAATGTATCCAAATGTCTACAAAACCAACAACATAAACAAAATCAAACCCCATCCGTCGGATTGTCTCGTGCTCGTGCCGTCGCATCCGCTTTGCGTATGTACTCCTCCACCGTGTGTGCCGGCACTTGGGACAAGACATGGTCTGGAAGTGCGCGTAGCTGCTCTGGCGACAACATGTCAAGGAGCGTCAAGATGGTGTTATCCGATACGATACGGGCGTCCGCAGAGCGGTTAAACGAAAGCCGTCCGGGGGAAGAAGGACTAGGTCGATCCGAAGCACCGGCAGCAGCAGTAGACGGACCGGGAGCACCACCAGATAAACCGGGAGCACCAGCAGACGGACCGGGAGTAGACGGACCGGGAGCAGACGGACCGGGAGCAGACAGATAGCGCCCCAACACTATCGCCCGCAAATCTGACACCGCGGAGATCAGAGTCGCAAGCTGCGCCCTCACATCGTCAACCGGAGGCGCTGGGGGAGGCAGAGGCGGTGGATATCTCGGGGACGGCTGCAACGAGGGCGCTATAGAACCTAAGCCGTAGACGCGCCCTTTTCTAACGCCGCCGACGGATTCTACGAACACGTCGTCGTAGCGAGCGGCCATAGAAGAGTGCGTCTGGGTGGGCGTCGTTTCGCCGACATTCTCGGAAGGGGGCTCGATCTCAAGCCGACTAAGTGCCTCACGATACGCAGCCTATCCAATGAATGTGTTTATACTATAAGTTTTCCTAAGTTATAATCTAAATCCTATGTTTCCCTAAGTTATAGTCTGAATCCTAAGTTTATCTAATTAACTTAACAATAATTATATTTCTAACATAAATCTCATAAACGTAAGTACTTACATCAGTCTCCTCGGACCTCGCGTCGACGAAGCTCCCGTCCTTTCGCCTCTTGTACGTATGCACGAATACATCGTGAGCGGTGACCGTCTCCGCCTTTTTTCCCTGCTTCACCGCCCGTTGGGCCTGCATACGTAGAATTTAATTAACTTCGTATATTAACAGTACAAAATTAAATAATAGAATGAATTTGAATTTGCGCTATCTCACCAAATCTGCACGCGTCGATGCGTGGGGCCTTGATCCCCCCGTATGCAGACCCGCGGCCTGTCGATTAGCCTTAGCTTTCTTCGATTTCAGCTTGAACTGCGGAGTATCCATCTTCTCCAACATCTGCTCATAGTACTCCGCCCGGATCCAGTCCTTCCTCGTATGTGCCGTACGAAGGTCGTACACCGCATCCCTTATCTTCTTCCCGGCGGCGGCTTTGTAGGTCCTGCGGATCGCCTCCTCGCGATGGGGGGGCCACCAGAACGTCCTCTGACATACAAATTCAAATATCACGTAATAAAAAATTTAATGATTTAAAGAATAATTAATAATTCACCGACGGATTTATACCCTCATCTCGTCGAGCTAGACGTACTTCATGTCCTGAGGCACCTCAGAAAAATTGAGGTAGGGGCCATGGTAGTTATCCCGGATAATGCGCCCTAGAATCCGAGCAGCATCCCACGGGAAAAACCTATAAAGAAGCAACGACTGGATTATTAACTTGAATAAATGAAACAAATTTAATAAATTAACTTAAATTTACTTACGATTCACCAGCGGGCCATAGCTCTCGTCGGAACTCGCCCACCAGCCTCTCTGGTGGCGTCGGGGGATCCGCGGGTCTGCGCACGTACTCCCCGGTAACAGGATGAAACTGAATCCCGGGGTACTCCGAGGCCCACCCTGCAGTAACTGCTGGGCCCCCTGCTGTATCTGCTGCTGCATCCGCTGGTACATCCGGTGGCGGAACGGATCCGCTAGCGGATGGAGTCACAGGCCTCGACGACGATGTCGGTGGCACCGAGGAAGAATGACGGCGGGAAGAGCCTGTGTCCGGGCTCTCCAAGTCGGGATCGGAGGTCACATCCGGGGAATGCGGCTGGCGACCACGACCGCTACCACCACGCCCACGCCCACGCCCACGACCACCACCACCACCGCCGCCGCCGCCGCCACCGTCACGACCACGGCCAGCACCACCAGTACGGGTGCTCGCAACCATGCCCTGTAAATAGAACACATAAACAAAATACCGACAACATAGATTTATAAATGAATATAAAACTAAACATATCCATACCAGTAGCAGGGCGATGAGTGCCGCCCAGACGAGTAGGCCTAGGAGTGCCATCTGCAAAAAGAAACTCATACAATAATACGCAAATATCCCAAACTGAAATAAATATTACAATCAGAAGTGAAGTACGAATAAAAGCTAGATACACAAAATCTGATAAAATCACGCACCAATACAACAAAGTACAATTCTTGTAACTTTTGATGAAAGGGAATCTTGTGTTCCACTAGACTTGTAATTGTAAATCCAAATGTAATAGGGTAATTTAGGATTCGAGACTAGATATTGGGTGCTTCAAGATACAACTGAAATATAGCGATATTTAATCATCGTCATCGTCCTCTTCCTCGGCCTCGGCCTCATCATCATCATCATCCTCATCGTCGAATTCATCTGTATCCTCATCCTCATCCTCATAAAGTTCTTCTTCTTCTTCTTCTTCTTCTTCTTCAGTCTCAATACTTGGGACAAGACGCCTCTTTCTCCCCTGGTTGACATCTAAGTCTTGTATATCAACCTCTTCCTCCCCTCTATTTTCATCAGCAAGAGGTATATCAACCTCTAATTCAACATCCATGTCACAAGACTTTTGTCCCAAGTATTGGGGCTTTTCGATCTGGTCCTCTTGGTATGCTGGGTCTCCAACGTTGAATGTATTTCTAGATTTAATCTTGCATACTGCCCACCAGTCAAAGCGATCTCTACGACGCCTTGGGTAGCTTGTGTAGTAGACTTGAACAGCCTGACTTGCTATCGCAAACGTGTCGGACCCTCTATACCTCCTGCGATGATTTATATCGACGAATCCAAATTGTTTATCGATTCTCCAACCGATATTTGGTGTCGTATCGAACCACTCATATTTGAACATAACAATATGCATATCAAATGGGGCACTATATTGTAATTCTACAATATCCCGAAGCACTCCATAATAGTCAAAGTCCGGCTCGTCGTCATAGATTGTGCCTCTTATACAAATACCAGAATCCTTCGTACTGAAGCCGTCATTGAGAAATTCGGCATTTATAGGATGTTGAGTTGTCTTAAACTTGAAGCCATTAACGACATAGCCGGGCCAAGTCTTTGCATGCTTCTTCGGTCCCAATGACAAATAACGAATGCTCTCATTTGTGAGTGTACTTGGTTCAGCTAATAAAACCTGTAAACTTTAAATGTTTTAGTTGCATATATATATTTAAATGGTAGCCGCATAACATATTATCTTAGTTACTTACGTAATCTCAAAACCATGACGGAAAGGTAAAATCAACCTCTCTTTGAAGTCCCTCATCGGTAATATCGGGTGTCCTTATTTTGACTTCATCTCTAAATACACTGTTAGAGAGAATAAAAATTAGTGTAGTCACTTACCTCGCCAAATTAGAGATTATAACGAGATGTAGTCACTTACTTCTCCAAATCTCTCACTTCTTGTATATCACAATTTAACAAGACATATCGGTGAGCGGCATCATACTCATCGTCACTCAACCACCGTTTCTTACTAGCCCCAATAGGCTTGCCCCTTAAATTGAATATACCTCCTTCCTCAACGTCTTCGTCATTCCTTTGAGATCTATTTCGATTTGTCTCAACATGAGTATCGAAATAAATGGAGCAAAAGTTTGACACCTCCTCGATAAGATATGCTTCGCATATCGAAGCCTCTATATGAGCCTTGTTGCCAACTTTCTTCTTTAGATGATGTAGATACCTAGAGAGACAAATTATCTTAAGAATTAACAATGAATTGTAAAATCTACTTAAATTATATCGATTTTTATTTACCTTTCAAAGGGGTACATCCATCGATAATGAACAGATGCACCGATACGGGCTTCGTATGCTAGATGAATCGGTAGATGCTCCATACTGTCGAAGAAACCCGGTGGAAATATTTTCTCTAACTTGCAAATTGTTAAGACAATCTTCTCCTCAAGTTGTATCATATGTTGCACCGTGAGCTTAGTTGAACAGATATCCCTGAAGAATGTTGACAGCTCGGCCAACGGAACCCATACAGCAGAAGGCAACAACTCTCTCAACGCAATGGGCAGTAATCTTTCCATAAATACGTGGCAGTCGTGACTCTTCATTCCTGTTAGCTTGCATTCATTGAGATCAACGCATCTAGACAAATTCGACACATAGCCGTCAGGAAATCTTAAAGTAGATATCCACTTGCAGATTATTAATCTATCTTCCTTGCTCAATGCGTATGGCGCTATCGGCTTAGTTACTTGTCCACCAGCTCTCCTTTGTATCAAGTTTAGATTATGATGTTTGCATATCTCGGCTATGTCTTGTCTTGCTTTTGGATTGTCCTTCGTCTTTCCTTTAATATCCATAACGGTATTGAAGACATTATCGAACACATTCTTTTCGATATGCATGACATCAAGATTATGCCTAATAAGATTATCTTTCCAATAAGGCAAGTCCCAGAAGATACTCCATTTGGTCCAGTTATGGCTTTGTCCGAACCCCTCGACACGATTGTTCGATGGATCTTCCATTGCGGTGGGCAATTCCTTTACATCTTCCCAAATATCGTATCCCGACAATCTGGCAGGAGGTTCAGAAAATTCTTGTTTTCCATATCTGAACGCGTTCTTGTTCTTTCGCCAAGGATGTCTCGTTGGCAGAAATTGACGGTGACAGTCAAAGAAAGAAGTTTTTCCTCCATGTCTAAGGCGGAACGCCTTACTATTTTCCATACATATCAGACAAGATATGTTGCCGTACGTACTCCATCCCGACAGCATACCGTATGCTAGAAAATCATTGATTGTCCACATGAGTGAAGCTCTCATCTGAAAGTTTTGTTTTCTGGAAATATCATAGGTCGTGACGCCGATCTCCCACAACTGTTTCAGCTCATCCACCAACGGCTGTAAATATATATCGATGTTCTTTGTCGAATTTTTGGGACCGGGTATGATAGCTGTCAAGAACATATAAGGAGTCTTCATACACATCCATGGTGGCAGATTGTAAGGGGTAAGAATGACCGGCCAGCATGAGTATTGAGATCCCGACTGTCCGAAAGGGACGAAGCCATCAGAACATAGCGCCAGGCGTACATTTCTAGGCTCTGCAGCAAAATCTGGATGACACAAATCAAAATATTTCCACGCCTCCCCATCCGAAGGATGTGACAATTCTCCTTCGTCCTTTATGCGATCTTCACTGTGCCACGTCATGTGTTCTGCTGTATTCAGAGATATATACATCCTCTGTAAGCGCTTCGTGATCGACAAGTAATGCATATACTTGTAAGAACGTCGTTTTCTAGTTGACTTTCCTTTTCCCTGTACTGTCTTGTAACGATCCGCATTACAGAACCAACAACTTTCTAATACGCAATTCTCTTTGTAATACAACATGCATCCGTTGCGATAGCAATCTATCTTCTCGTACCCCAGTCCCAGTTGTCGGACCATCATCTTTGACTTGTAGAAGTTTCTTGGGAGCTCTTTTGATTCCTTCGGTAACACCTCATTAGTTAATTGTGTGATCCGATCATAGCAAGCTTATGGCAAGTTAAAATCAGACTTTATGTTCAACAACCGCATCGTCACTGACAGTGCAGAATGAGTCTCACAACCAGGATATAGAGGAGTATCTGCGTCCTTAAACATATCATAGAACTCCTTTGCCTCGGGATTAGGATCCTTCGGATCAAAATTAGGCCCTGCCGTAGCATACACCATATCTCGTGCAAGGTTCTGCATGTCTCCATAATCCACAGAGCATCCGTCGTCTTCGAGGACATCCGTTGCAGCATTATCATCAAAAGCATAAGTACCAGCTTCTGTAGCCTGTCTTTCTGAATATAATTCACCTTGCGATGACCACAGGCCGTAATCACGTACGAAACCCTTACGGGTCAAATGATCTCTCACAGTCATCACTTCTTCGAAACGTCCATTGTGACAATTAACACATGGACACTTGATTTTGTTATCGTCCATGTACTGAGTTTTGCTCATGGCATACTTAAGAAATACTTCCACACCTGCCTGAAAATCGTCACTCACACCAATTCTGCTCTCGTATTGTCGTTTGTACATCCATGTACGATCAACAAAGTAACGATTCATGCTCGATTTGATGTGAATATATGTATCGTAAGACAAACTAAACATAAGAATTAATAGCCCGATACCGATACTCATATCGTAAGAAAAACTAAACTTGTGGATAACACGCTAGGCCTACGACGAGGCTACTTAGTATCACAATCTAACATAATTAGTATATAATCATGTAACTGGTGGATCCGCTAGCTAGTAAGCCGGATGTACTTAATATCAGAGAGTATCAGATTAGTATCAGTATATAGGTTAGGTAGACCGTATCAAACGCATATCGGAATAGTAGGCCGAATAGGAGGCCGAGATAGTCGAATGAGAAGAAGGGAAGAAAGGAGGAGCAGATGGGTCCAGAGCCATGGTGGAGGAGGAGAAGTAACATGAGAGCAGTTTCTGCCGTAACATCTCCTGGCTCTGCTGGCAACTGAAGTCCAGATGCTACAAAGGACGATCCTTCGCTGAAATCGACTACAACACCCATCAGTTCAAGTTCATTCCTATATGAGTATATTCTAATGCCATAGAGGAAGGTCAACAAACTGATGGCTTCTATGGCATTGGAATCTACTCATATAGGAATGAACTTGAACTGATGGGTGTTGTAGTCGATTTCAGCGAAGGATCGTCCTTTGTAGCATCTGGACTTCAGTTGCCAGCAGAGCCAGGAGATGTTACGGCGGAAACTGCTCTCATGTTACTTCTCCTCCTCCACCATAGCTCTGGACCCATCTGCTCCTCCCTTCTTCCCTTCTTCTCATTCGACTATCTCGGCCTCCTATTCGGCCTATTATTCCGATACCGATACTTTGAACCTTGATCTTAACCCAAACCTATATACTGATCGATACTAATCCGCTACGCCCGATACTAAGTATATACGGTCGATACTGATAGCGATAGTCCGATACCGATAGCGATAGTCCGATACCGATAGTTCGATCGATACCGATAGTTCGATACCGATAGCGATAGTCCGATACCGATAGCGATAGTTCGATACCGATAGCGATAGTCCGATACAGATACACATGGACCTACATATCTATATATCACTAGTAGCCATACTCCTCTACATACTACTCTACACTAGGATCTAGTAACCATATACTACTCTACACACTAGCTACGTAGTCATACTCTAAAATAAGGTAAACTAATTTACCCACACATTAAAACCAACCCAATCAAATCTTAGGCAAACTATTCATATGATATCAATCGAAATACAAATAGGTCAACTAGGCTAGTTCTAGGTCAAATTAGGAGTCCAAGTCAACTCTGTCAAAACTAACCTTAATTAGGCTAAACTTCTACCTTAGCTAATCAAATATATATACTAGACTTCACGACGTGTGTCTGTGTATATATATATATTATTAATAAATTACTTAAAATTATGCCTATATATATATATATATATATATATATATATATATATATATATATGTCTGTGTGTGTGTGTATCCGTGTGTCTGTGTCTGTGTGTCCGTGTGTGTGTGTGTCTGTGTGTGTGTGTCCGTGTGTGTGTGTGTCCGTGTGTGTGTGTGTGTGTCCGTGTGTGTGTGTGTCTGTGGGAGAGGAGGAGGAGGACTCCTGCGCGGGGACTCCAGAGTCCCTCCTACGCCCCCCTGCCCCGACCCCCCCCAACCCCTGCCCGACCCCCTCTCCCACCCCCCTGCCCCCCTGCCCCGACCCCCCCCAACCCCTGCCCGACCCCCCCAACCCCTGCCCGACCCCCTCTTCCACCCCCTGCCCCCCCTGCCCCGACCCCCCCAACCCCTGCCCGACCCTCCGCCAACCCCTGTCCGACCCCCCTCTCCCACCCCCCTGTCCAGACCACCCCTCCACCCCTGCCCGACCCCCTCCCCGACCCCCCCTGCCCCCTCTCCCACCCCACCCTTGCCCCGACCACCCCACCCCCTACCCGAACCCCCCCTGTCCAGACCACCCCCCCACCCCTGCCCGACCCCCTCCCCGACCCCCATGCCCCCGACCACCCCACTCCACCCTTGCCCAAACCACCCCACCCCGTACCCGAAACCCCCCTGCCCCACACCCTCTCCGACCACTACGACAGCCTCCCAACCCCCCAAATCGTAAAAGAGAGAGAGAGAGAGGGAGGGAGATAGAGAGAGAGAGGGGGGGAGAGAGAGCATACCTTAGAGAGAGAGAGGGAGATCGTCGGTCGGAGAGAGGGAGATCGTCGGAGAGAGGGAGAGGGAAGAGAGAGAGAGTGTTTTGGGGGGGAATGAAAATTTCTCCCCCGTCGGTTCATTTTAAGTTAGGGTACAGAAATTAGCGACGGAGTAGCGACGGATTATTCCGTCGCTAAGTCGTCAGTAAATCTCGCGCCAGAGTAGCGACGGATTATTCCGTCGCTACGTCGTCAGTAAATCTCGCGCCAATATTTTAGGATTTTGCCGCCAAAATATGCGACGTTCTAGCGACGGATATAAAACCGTCGCTACTTGGCCGACGACCTATCGACGGCGTAGCGACAGATATGGACATAAAAAAATAAAAAAAATTGTCCACTGCTTTCCGTCGATATTCCGTCACAAATCCGTCGGTGATCCGACGGTAATAGCGACGAAAAATTTCCGTCGCTAAATGGCCGTCGCTAAAATACTGTAATTTGGTAGTGTGGGATCCAGAGTCTTCTATAGTCATGTTAGCTAGCATAGTGAGGACATATAGTCGGATTTTGGACGTTTTTTTTGGGTATAAGAATTTAAGGTTTTCGCGGCCAAGCATGCAACAATGCGAAAATTTTAAATACCATAATTCTAGAGGTATGTACCCTAGTCAAGGACTCTGTGAATATCGTAACCTTGCTCACTAGCATGACAAAGATTTCGGTTATCATGATTTTTGGACAGACGCATATGATTATCGGACTGTGTGTTGAGACTGTAATTTTTGGGGGTGTTTGACCTAGAAGGAGTACGACCATTTTAATTTTAAGGATAAAATTTTTCTAAGGAGGGTAGACTTGTAGCACCCAGTTTCTAAAATGATGGTAATTTTAAAATTTTGTAATTTTAATTATTTAATAATGATATTTAAACCATGTTATAATTTTTGGTGATTTTAGTTAATTTAAAACTATTTAAAATCACGACTTGTGATTTTAATGGTTAACTAGTTAAATCCTAGTTTGCTAAGCCTAGTGACTAACCATGACCAAGGGAGCATAGTCGTGTGATTAGGCTAACTAATTACAAGTTTTTAGCCTAAGGATATTTTGGTCATTTTGACAATTTTGTGAAATTGTATTTTTGATTAATTAATTTTGTGCTAATTGAATTGTTAGAGACTAACCTCTAAGCTTAACCTAATCTAGATTAGTCTTGAGTTTAGAATCATGGTCAGAACATTCCTACTAAGTGCCAAAGTTAATAATATCTATATATTATTCTCGTAGGATATTTTTGAAAAAGAAAGTCTAGAACCAATAGGAAGGTTTGGAATTGGGTAGACAACTCCTAGCCACTCATCTAGACCTAAAACCAAACCCTAAGTCATCTAGTGGCAGCCATACAAGGCCCCTCCTATAAGTATCCCACTTAAGAGCTATTGCCTCTTTTTAATACCTAGAAAGAGCCCTAATTTGTTCTTTCCTAAATTTCTTCCAATTAATCCAAATTGAGTTAAATCAATTGCATCATCATCCCCAACATTAGAGGAGACTTGTGGAGACTTGCTAGCAAGGTTGGAGGATGTTTGAACCATAGCAAATCGAGGAAGACGTGAAGTCGAGGCTCTTTACATTGAGTTTGAACACTCGGTAGATAAAACCCTACAAACCCTAATAAATTCCTAATTTCTTTACATAGATGCATTCGGTTAGGGTTCCCCTAGGTGTAGCCTAAGTTTGGTAGGAATTCGTGTCTATTTCATGTCCGTATCGGACACGTATCGGTATTTTTGAATTAGTGTTCGACGAAATGCCCCTTAGAACTTTTTGTTCTCCAATTTTAGAACAAATTATATATTTAGGTAGACTATGATATGTAGATTACATGTGTTTAGGAATGAGGTGAAATTGATGAGGTTTGATAGGTGTAATCGGACACGGGGAGGCTCGGTTCACTGTGTGCACTGAACAGTGCACTGTCCTTCTACTGGATACGTCGTGTGCGTAGCACACGACACGATTGGCACAAAACTTTAGGGGAAGATCGGGGGCATGACTGACAATGTACTCATAAAATTTGGGGCGAGTTGGTGTCGTGTCGGACACGAAATCCCACTTGTACTGAATTTACACTGTCACGCACACACGCGAGCAATGGCACTGATACGGCCTTCGTGTCCTTTGTAGACACGACATGGGCTCATGTCAGGGTACTAGACACGTAGCCCTATACTAGGCGAACACCTAGACACGACCACGAGGTGTCTCGTGTCGTGTGTCGTGTCCTAGCCCGACTCGCACATGTGCACGAGACTGCACTGCACTGTGAGTGTCTGTGTGATTTGAGTGTTTGGACACGTCGTGTCTTATCATATGGACACATTACGACCTGTGAGACACGAATGCATGTACAGGATACACTGTCACACACTGATTTGTTGTTTAATGGGTTTTCGAATGATTGATTTGGGGTTTTCGTATTCTTTTCACTGATACATAAAAATCAGTCCTGACACTGTAAATTCAAACTGATATTTCAATTTTGGGTTTAAATTTTTTTATGAGATTCAATGTTTAAAAGTATTTTTGAATTCGAATAATAATATACAACCTGAGTTTAATGGTTTCTTTGAATGTTTGTATATATCTGGGGTTGCTGATTTATATGTCATTAGACTGAAATCAAACTGTTACATTAAAACTGAAACCTGAGTTAATGTGGTACTTAAATACCTGAGATAATGTGTAAATCTAAAATCCTGAAATTGATATGTAGAACTGATTATGAGTTGAATATATGCAACTGGGTTTAATTTAGGTTCTAGATTAGTTTTCATGTTGAATTCGAGTGGGATATGGCCTTGTTCATAACTGTGATATAGGTTAGGTTTGTTCACGTGAAAACTGAGTTTTAAAAGTGAGAACTGAGATGAATGATTCATGAACCTGGGAAAAACATGATTAAACCTGAGAATAGGTTAGCTGTGTATTGGCTTGGGACTAATTAGATAATATATTAACTGGGCATGGGTTGGTATACAACCTGAGTTGGGATTTGAGTTCCAAAACTGAATTTGAATTGAATATATATATATATGGTTATGATTAACTGTGACTTGGTAGGGATTTTGAAATATTTAGAAAACTAAAAAAATGAGAATTATTCCCTTTTTGTGAAAACTGAGAGTTTGTCAATTTGTATTAACCTGAGTTGTGTTTGAACTGAATACTAGTGTAACCTGAGAATAAAATGGGGTTGTATGAAACTGGGTTTGTTCATGGAAGACTGAATTTTGTTGATACTTCATAACTGAGAATTCTTTTTCCTTGCTGTCCTGAAACCTGAGACACCCTCTGATAACTCACACATCCCTCTTTCTCACACACACACACTCTTTCCATTTTCATTCCCTATATGTGTGTGTGTATATATATATATATATATATATATATATATATATATATATATATATATATATATATATATATATATATATATATAAGGTTTATGAAAGCCAGGTATTTCAAGCACATCCACCCTTCAGAGGCCACATCCAACAGCATATCTTCTGCGGCTTGGCGTCGTATCCTAATCGGGCGTGAACTCGCCGAGCACGCTATTAGACTACAAATATGCACATGCGAGTCTCACCCATTCCGGGAAAGATGGTCAGGGGATAGCTTGATCCCTAGCCTCACGAAAATTCTGAGAGACTGCAGGATCAAGGACATGTGGGACCACATTAATGAAGACTGGGACTGGGACAAGATGCGTGAATGGGGCGGCACCGAGATGGAGAATAGCGTCCGCCTCAGTGGTCTAAGGATCGGACGTGAGGCCGATGCTTTGAGATGGACGCTCGAGGCATCCGGAGCATTTTCTGTAAGATAGGCTAGAACCGCTTTCTTTGGGATAGGCCAGCCGCATCATATCACTGCTAACTATTGGCACACCTGCATCCCTAAAAAATGGTCCTTCCTCATGTGGAGAGCCATTAGAAAAAAATTATCCACCGACGATATCCTCAACACCATCGGGATCAATTTAGCATCAGCCTGCAATTGCTGTTCAGACCACCAGATGGAGACTATTGATCGTATCTTCTGTCAGGGAAACCTGCCTAGAGGTATCTGGAGGACCCTTAACTAGCACTTCAGTATCGAACCGAGTGGCGGATGCTTCCACGATCTAGCGGCCACTTGGGGCAATGCCTCCCACGAACACCAGATCGTCGCAACGGCCGCAACATGGGTTATTTGGAAGAATCGCAACAAAGCGAGATACGAAGGTCACCTCTTCTCTGCCGAACAGCTCATTCGGGAAGTCTCCCGCCAATACCGTAAACGAAACATCCTATGCTCCCATAGCCCGAGCGCATTTTGGACCTCGCTCCACCCTTAGCGCTGGTGGTCTGTGGTGTTCTCCCCTTTTTCTTTTCTTTTTGTGGTATACTTGTATAGGCGTCTTCTTTTTGAGCCTTGTATACGTGTCAGACTTCGGCATTTTTAGCCTTGATTAATAAAAAGAGGAGGTTGTATATATATATATATATATATATATATATATATATATATATATATATATATATATATATATATATATGTATGTATGTGCATATGTATATGAATAATGCATGTATGAGTGTATATATGTAGATATGCATGTATGAATGTATGCATGTATGTTAACTAGAAGATTAACCTTTACCCAAATGCTACACAATGTTTATACACACACACACAACCTATATATATATATATATATATATATATATATATATATATATATATATATATATATATATATATATATATATATATATATATATATATATTTGTTATATATGTAAAAGTAAATGTGATACTAGACTAGATTACTTGGTTGTGTGTGCCTAGCTAGTTAGATGTGATGCTAGACTATGGTTTAGTTTTGTGTATAGTACAGTAGTTGCCTAGGCTATGTGTGGGATACCTAGAATTGACTTATTAAGCCTAGATTAGACTAACTTAGACTAGTTGACCAAGATTGACCAAACCCTAACTAGTTTGACCTAATTTGACTAGAGTTGACTTAGTTTGACTTTTAGAGTTGACTAGAGTTGACTTTGGTCCAGACTGACCTAGAAACATGTAGATGTATTGTATTCTTCAAATTATAATCCTTCTGTATACATCAAGACTTGTTTTACTCTAAATAGGACTCTGTGACACCAGTTCGAACATCTATTCATTTCAGTCATTCATGGTGACAGACGAGTACATTCTCTGATCATTTCATACTTGTTAGGATTTATATTCTTGCTCTAGATTACTTTACATGATGCTGTCACGTTATTATCATGGATTGGTACTATATGGATCTTGTCATGCGATGTTATCTCCCTCGGGGTGCATCAGATACAGTTGTCATATACTTTTCACGAACATCTTGTATTTCATGTACACCGCTTTCATGTATACTCTTGTGCAATCTTGTACTCTCATGATCACGTAAGCGAACATGATAAAAACCTCTTGTACAAGATAATGTAACTTGACTGGATTCTTGTGTATTGATTGGGGAGGGTGAGTTGGAAATGGTTATGTGACCAAAATCTCATCTTGTACAATCTTGTGAAATCTTGTACAATCTCGTGAAATCTTGTATATGTCCTAACCCGTTTATATAACCATCTCATGCTCTAAATCACAGGTTACTTACAGTTCTTACTTATCACGTATATAGATATTTCCAGTTATCAAATCTCTCTCGTTTTCATATATATTTCTTTACAGTTCATGTATCTTACTCTTTGCATGCTTTATATTTTCCAATAAGATATGAACTACGTGAGATGTATTGTGCTCGCTCCTGTCCTCACTGGAACTGTTGAAAATATTACAAATGATGATGGGGACTGTCCTACCTTCTATGGGGCACATGAGGGTAGCATTCAGAAGCCCGAGGAGCATCTAGTTCAGTAGAGGGTGCCTAGTCTAGTCTAGTATTTATAGTTTTCAGTTTGTATCGGATTGTTCCGATTGTTAGTTGAGACTTTGTTATATTCAGGACTTGTATTTATTTGTTTTGAACATCTACTTTGTGTGGTACGATAACTCTATTTATATTCAGTTTCTTCCTTTTATCTGATTCCATATCGTGCTCTATCTTCCCTAGACTTGTGATTGAAATATAGAGTTAAGATGTTATATTATACCTCCGTACGAAGATGACAGGTTTATATATCTTGTTGTTAGATGTTAGAAGTAATAGATGACCTATACAGCGTTCTACCGTCGACACTGCGGCGTAGGCTGGACGTATCCACGTTCTCGTGCCCCTAATCAGGGTACGGGTCGTGACAAGGGAAGATATTGCTCCCAAGGTTGAAGTTAAGGAGGAGCCACCGTCAGAGAGTAGTAGCATCGGGACTGACTCTGCTATCCCTACAGAAGACCTCAACCAGATTGAGCCTTCGTAAGCAAAGAGGCTGGCTGAGAGAATGGTACATGCCTCAACGCAACTATGATCCCTGGCTGTGATTCATCGTCTGACTTGCGGTCTTTGCTGAGGCCAAAATCGATTTTTCTTTTTATTGAATATTGAATATTTGTGTTTAAATATTGAATATTTGTGTGTTTTGTGTGAACAATTTGAATGCTTGGAATATTTGTGTGTTCGAATTATTTGTGCATTTTGTATATTAGAATTGTGTATATTGGAATTGCTTGAGATTATTTGTTTGTTTTGTATATTGGAATTGTGTATATTGGGAATGCCCAATTTTATGCTATTTTTTCAAAAAAAATTTAGCTACCGACGGACTGGCGACCACTTTCCGACGGACTATCCGTCGCTAACTGGGGGATTCCCAGTTAGCGACGGATGCACGACTAAAAGCCGACGAGTTATTCGTCGCTTATGTCATGGAATTATGAAAGATATTCAGAAGCCTGTCGACGGATTATCTGTCGCTATTCTGCCGCTAATTCGACGAGGTTGGTGACGGATTAGCGATAGATTAGCGAAGGATTTAGCGTATCAGAAACACTCTAATACGCGTGTAACGACGGTTTAGCGACGGATTTTCCGTTGCTAAACTTTGCTATATTAAAATTTTAAAATGTCGAAGTTGACGGAAAATCGTCGGCTAGCCATCGCTAACTGTTTTGATGTAGCCAACGATAATCCGTCGCTAAGCGACGGACTAGCGACGGATTTATTTTAGCGACGAGATTATTTTTGACGGATTTTTTCAGCCAGTATCCATCGGTAATCTGTCGGTAATGTCAATTAGCGACGGATTAGCGACGGATAGGGCTGTCGCTAAATCGTTATATTTTAGTAGTAAAAAAAACAATCGGTAGTTGCACGCTCCAGTACAGAAGCTGAGTATCGGTCGATGGCCTCCACATCAAGTGAATTGGTTTGGCTTCATGCACTATTATGTGATTTGGAATTTAAACCCTCTTTACCCATGAAGATGTATTGTGATAACCAATCGGCCGTTCATATTGCATCTAATCCTGTGTTCCATGAGAGGACCAAACCTATAGTGGTTGATTGTCACTTTGTTCGTGAGAAGGTGGAAGAGAATAATATATGCACACCCTACACAAGAAGCAAAGATCAGTTAGCCGACATCTTTACCAAGGGTTTGACAACAGATCGGCTTCAAGATATTTTGACCAAGTTGGGATCAATTGACATTTTTGTACCAACTTGAGGGGGAGTGTTGGAGAAGAGGATATAGTGTATCTTGTTGCTAGTATTTTGTTACAACCTCCATCTTGTTACAACTAATTTGTTGTAACCTACATTTTGTTGTTACCTACTTGGTTACAACTAACCAATAGTTTAGGAGCCAAACTTGCCTATAAAAATAGGCTTTCTCTCATTGTATTGCAAGAGTAACAAAACTAATGAAAAGCTTTCCTCTTCTCCCGTGGATGTAGGCATTGCCGAACCACGTAAGTTCGGTGTGTTCTATTTTTGCTCTCTCTGTTTAATGCTTGTTTCTTTAGATTCAAATAGTAACACCATATTTTTTTTCGAGTATGGACTATATTTTGGCCGCAGAACGTTGCGCGGAGGCAATGTCAATCCATCTAAAGATAACGAACCAATATCTAAAAAAAACATGAAGACAAATCAAACAAAATATTTTTTGTGACTATGTCACCTGGACAAATTTTAATCATTATAACTTCTAAACAAGATGAGTGGGTGTAGACCGTGTCTATCATTCTTTATATATATATATATATATATATATATATATATATATATATATATATATATATATATATATATATATATATATATATATATGGAGCGGATCAAAAGCCCCCCCTTAGAAAAATTCCTAAAAACCCCCCCCTCACTTTCAGCCGTAATTTAATGTTAATATTAATGTTAATGTTAATATTAATATTTATTTTTATTTTTATTTTTATATTAATATTAATGTTAATGTTAATGTTAACATTAATTTTAATGTTAAGTTTAATGTTAATTTTAGTATTTAATGTTAATATTAACATTAATATTAATATTAATATTAACATTAATATTAATATTAACATTAAATTACGGCTAAGAGTGAGGAGGTTTTTAAGAGGTTTTCTAAGGAGTACTTTTGATTCGTTTTCATATATATATATATATATATATATATATATATATATATATATATATATATATATATATATGGCTTCAAATTTAACTTTATTAACAAAATGAGGTCAATACTACTGAGACCATCATGAACCTCCAATTGAGTCTGCCGACTGAAGAAGTAAAATAGGCCTGAGCAGCATTTTTTCAGAACCTTTAAACACATGAAGAAGAACTAGATGACCAGTAGTAGGCTATTTTTCAGCACTCCTGGAGGACCCCACCCCGAAAACAAAAACCTACATGTACACAAACTGATCGATGGGCGCACGAGCGAGCAGAAGAGAGAAGCCAAAGGCCATTAATCACCTCCGGACCCACGCTCGTTATTTCCTCCACTGCAGCTGGACTCGCACCACTGCAAAGGACAAGGTGCAGGTGCAGGTGCAGGTGCAGCAGCACCACATTAAAATGGTCGACGTGCAACAATTTATAAATACCACCGTACTCTCTCTCTCTCTCTCTCTCTCGCTCGTCTCTCTATACTTATATACTCTCATTCATATATATCCACACTACACACAGAGGAGGAGGAGATGGAGGAGAGAGAGGATCAGAGCCTCCGGCGGTCGATCGGACGGCGGTGCAGGCTCCTGGCCAGGGAGCAGAGGGCCAGGTTCTACATACTGCGGCGGTGCATTGTAATGCTCGTGTGCTGGAGAGAGCAGAGCGGCAGCTAGCGCGCGCGCGGCGGTGAGACACATTGACGACATGATGATGATGATGATGATGATATAAACCTTTCAAGTAATAAGTAGAGTACGTACGTATATATGTACCAAAGCATGCATACATATACATATATATATGCTGCTGTTGCTATACTACGTACTCTATAGTAGTAAGTACTTAATGTAGGTGTGCATTGATCATTTTAAGATACATGTTAAATACAAGTATATTATATAATTATATATTTTTGATCATCTTGTGGAGGTGTTATTGTGTGATCATGCAGATTTTAAAGGTCTATGTTTATTTGCTTGGTTCTTGTCCAAACCTTTCCCTCTACATTCTTGAATATCTTGCATTTCAGTGTCTTGATGTGAGTGGTTTTAGTTCCAATATAGAATATATAACCTATTTTTTAAAGACCGGACTGTGAGAATGACCCGAGGAAAGGCACTGGATCGGGTCGAACTGGTTTAATCACTGGATTGACCTAAGTGACCCAAGTTTAATTTCGTTATGGACACTGATTTTTACAAAAATACTAATTTAAAAAAATCATTGGGTTGATACTGAATTGGACAGAAAAAACAAATCATTGGGTCGATACTGAATTGGATGGAAAAAAACAACCGGTTCACGGGTGAACCAGTCGAAGTGGCAGTCTGGTCCGATTTTTAAGACACTTTATAGAACTGTCCTTTATTTAGTTTGATGGACATAACAGTTTTTTTTTTTTTTTTTTTTATGTTCTAGAAATCACATCCATAACATATTTATGAAATCATACAGGAGATTGTTTTAAATATTCTCTTTCTTGAAATCATCTTGCATTTGCTTTGCATTGCGTTGCTACTACAAACTGCAAGAAACTTGCGCACTCAGGGACACCAAGCAAATTAAGGGGCATAAATATTTTTTTTTTTTGGAAGTGTCCATTTTTCCGGACCAACGAGCAACACCAATGAAAAATTTAAACCGTGCCCATTTCCATGGGACTACCTAGTGTACCCAACAGACTATACTCCCACGGACAGGAGGATAATTAAGAGCCCATTATGTGAAGGATGAAGGTGATGTATGGCATATCGCAATAGCATGATTAAGCTTTCAACGAATGGACTGGCACAGGCACTTGAGGTCGAGGATCAGGATCGACTCACAAGCATCTTGGATTAATGTTGTTCGAAATATCAGTTATAGGACTGTCTTTTTTGACCGTTTAGATTATATCTTTAAACTATTCAATTTCTCGTAAATATTTGATTAGTCTGAACAATTAAAAAATAATTTAACTACATTATACTACAAATATTCGAAAATACAAAAAATACTTGGTCTTTCTTCAGATTTTGCATAAATAAAAAACTGAGAAATTGATTGTTACAAATCTTAAAAATCACAGCATAAATATTCGGAAATACATAAAATTACACTATAAGCTTTTCTATATAATTAGGTTGCTATCTTCTCTTGCATATATCTTCCATTGCTCTGAGAAGTGAGAAGTGGTTACTCATGACACTGAATTCTTTTAGGTACAATTAATAAGAGCATTATTAGTAAGACTCGTTCAAAAGTTTGAAGCTCATTTGGTTGAAAGTAATTTTTGTTCCTGGTTTCAATTTCTAAATTTTTGATTGCATCCCATCCATAGAACCCAAGATTTGGGCGTCCTAATATCTAGATTTTAGATTGTAATAACTCATTTTATAGAATTGTAAGCTCCATCCCCGGTCCGTATTTCTAGATTCTAAATTCTCCTTATTATTATTTTTTAAATTAATTTTTGACCACACAATTTTTGAAATCCTATCTCACTTTATTATTTTCTATTATTTTCATACAAGATTAATCCATTCTATATTTATATTTTTTTTAGCCACAAAGATAAAATTTTGAAGATAATCTACCATTGACCAATGGTGCTCCAAGTAAATCACAGGTCAGGATGTGGAATTGATTGTTCCAATGTGAATGTGAAGTGAAGTAGCTGATGTATACATGTCGGTAAAATTTTTGGCCATAAACTATGACATGACAGAAGCAATGCCTATGCTGAAGAAACAAATGACATGAGTTAGGTCTAGCTAGAGAGAACCATGTGCCCGGTCTCAGAAAGGTCCAAATTAAGGGCTTGTAAATTCGCACACAGTCACTCAACAGTGCTTATTGTACGTACCACAAAGAACAAAACTATTTCGGATGTGCTATATAAGCAAAACCGTATAGATAGTGGCCTTCGTCATGAAATCAAATACGAGACTGCTATTTGGCCCGCGGGCGGGCCAGCCCGTCCGCCACGTGGCCCTCTCCCATTGGCCAGTCAATGGCGTGGACCCCATGCTAACAGGAGGAGGCCAATGGGAGAGTGCCACGCAGGCGGACGGGCTAGCCCGCCTGCGGGCAAGAAAGCATTTCCGAATCAAATATATATGGACCTAATGCTTGTTTCATTCATTCTTAAATTGCCATCTTCTAGAGTTGGAAATTTGCTAGGATTGTTGTTCCTAAAGCCCCCTTGATAAATAATTACTTAAAGATGGCTTATTAGTCAAAAGTATTCTCAAGTGATACACACATCTTAATTTACTATTTTTGTCAGATGCCAACAGATACGTGCAAAATTTTATGCACGCTGTATGGCATGTATTTTGGTCCTACTGTTCCCAATTAACTCCCACTATTATTAAATAGAATAAATAATATCTTTTTGTGGCTCGATCTACTGATCTTCCGTCACTCAGTCATGATCTTATACCTCTCTTTGGTAACCACAAGAGTCACTCGAATTTGATATCTTAATTTACTATTATTAAGAGATTTCAAAATGGTTCAATAAATATATATATATATATATATATATATATATATATATATATATATATATATATATATATATATATATATATATATATATATATATATATATATGCAAATGACCTCTAGCCTAGTGGTTAAGAGAGATGCATGCGGCCCAAGTGGTCGGGAGTTCGAGCCTCAGTGGAGGTGAGTTCGCCACAATTATCCATTGCTTCAATATATATATATATATATATATATATATATATATATATATATATAGAGAGAGAGAGAGAGAGAGAGAGAGAGAGAGAGAGAGAGAGAGAGAGAAAAATTTGAAATCCTTCTTGACTACCACCTTATGTATATTCTACGTATAAAGAAATTCATTCTAAAATTTTTCTATGTGAACAAATATTTAATATCCTAGCAAATTAAATATATTCAATATTAAAATTATATTTAAACTAACTACATGTATTATCTAAACATATATTCAAAAATTCTAAAAGCACATTTATAAAAATATATTAAAATTATACTTAAACTATTTTAATATAATTAAAATTATTATCTAATTTTTTAATAATGATATTATTATTCTTTTTGTTTGTACATCCCATGTGAACATGACTACTATATATAATAAAGGAACATTAAAATTATTAGTGGGAGCTTATTAATAACCTTACTATATCACAGCATTGAACAATATATTAGTCTCTTTTTTCCCTCTATATTTTTTTAGGCTCAAGATTTGAAACTTTTTGGGTGATTTTTTTTTTTCTCCTGATGATTGATTTATTATAAGTGCGAGTTGTAACTATGGAGGATGGCAGGTACTTGGCATATTTTAACATTTTATTTACTTATATTACAAAATATTGGGCAAAAAAAGTGTTTAATTATCCAAAGAGTATTTTGTTCACATCCATAGACTTTAAATAAGTAGGGACATAAGTCGCATTCAGAGTGACCCTTGTTGATACCGGAAAGAGACATAAGACCCTGACTAGATGGTGGAAGATCAGTGGATCACCAAGGTGTATTATTTCTTTATTTATAAAAAATAATAGAAATATGGGATAATAGATACAAAAATATGTAATACAACATGCACAAAATTACGCACGTAACGTCCGACATCTAAAAAAAAAACAAGATCAACATACGGAAGGAACTACACTATCGTTAGCATTGATTAGCATTTCCATCGCTCGTGACCAAGCGTACCCACCTTGTGGGCTGGGTGGGCTCCAGCCCACCCTTTTTTTTATCGCATATTTTTTTTATTTTTATTTCTTCTATAAATCAGCCAACACTTAGCCAACCCTAATCCACTTCAGTCCAGCCTAGTTTGAATTCCTGGTTCCATGTTTCTAGCACAATTTTGAAACCACTATTCTCCTATTCTTTATCATATTTTCATTTTTCCCACAAAACCAAATTTATATGGACTATTTGGATATAATTTTATTTAGAAATGATTGATAAGACTTGATATTTGTATTTTAATACAAAATGATTTTTTTTATATTAAAATAAGGTACATTTTTTGAATTAGTGAAAGCAGGTTGCAGCAAAAAATATATTTACTTAACTTCTTCATAATTTGCAGTCAATCGTATGCTATAATTTCTTTTAAACCAGAAAAAAAATTAATTAGACTTTGGGTCCCATAAAAGAAGTGTTTATGTTCTGAAGATGTCCAACTGATAGGACAACTAAAGGTGATACCTTGGATCGATCTATCAAGTACAGTGCATTATCTTTCTAAAATAAGTAAAAGACAAGAACAATAAAGGTTTCAAAGACGAGGCTATTGAGTACGAATACAAGGTTCATAGGCGACAAAAATAATTCAAAGGAGAATTGCCAAGGCTGTCGCGGATGAGACTCTAGGGCAAGTTTAACTATGTCTCCATCCACGTAAAATAATATATGAAGGCAAACCAAAGTGCAATAGTTTGATCAGACCATCATGCACCGGTTCTGTTTAGACGATATGTTAGTGGGTGCACCCAATAAAATATGTCATGATCATGCTCGAAAAAGATAAGCTTGCAAAACTAAGGCTAAATTAGCAGCATCAGATTGTTGAACTATAAGTAAGGGAGGTAATGATGAAGGAATTTATATAGTCCAAGATCTTTTAAAATCGAGTCTTGCCCGAAGTGTGGGCCTATACAGTTGTCCAAGTTTTCTTCACTTATGGCTTGCTTGTCTAGATAAGTTAAGGGCCTCTGAATTTGTAGTCTAAGTGAACTCATCAACATGATTCATAAGGACAAAGGATTTATTAGGTTGTGAGGTATTCTATCCAACTTACAAGAGTTCAACTAATAGTATGATGGGACAATGGGCCAAGCAATCAAGATAAAGTACAATGTTAAGCGTTTAAGAAATCAACTAGAACACAATCACACACTGGGTCAAAAGAATTGAGTCGAGGTTGAGTCCCTATCCATGGTCAAAAATATATCGGTACCATGGTAAAGAATTTAGTTTAGCCATTTTGACCAGAAAGTCATATCAAGAAAATAGAGTACAATGAGACGTGTTTTAGTGGGACATGACGTATCTACATGAAGGTGGGCTCGTCTAGGTCTTACATATGAAATTTGTTGGAAGGAAAAGTCTAGTATTGTGCTCCAAATATCCAAGTTACGGTAAGGAACGCCAAAAGATCTAAAATAGAAAGTGGGAGTTCACGAGGTGACAAAATGCACAAAAATAAAGAAGATCAAGTTGAAGCATGAAATAAAATAAATTAAGAATTCAGTAAAATAATTTAGGAACACAATTTCAGAGAGAACGTAGTCTCCTAGATGAATACGGTTAAGGAACAATTAAATCATTATTCAAATTGCAAATTGGTTAGAAGGTCGTAATTAAAAGATCAAGAATTGAAGGAAGGTCGAGTAAGTCAAGGTTGGAATACAGTCGCATAGCTTGGTAGATGACTAACAACACTTGTGTATATACTACTATCATGGTCATGAGTGACATGGCATTTAGTATGAAATACTTCTAACTTATTAGGACTATCTTGGTTCCCTACCTTTTAAAATTTTAACTAAAGTTTCCTCCAAAAGTTTCTTAATAAAAACTTTCAAAAATAAATCTACCATAATTTGTATTCGCTCTAAGCCGTCCAACTTAATCATGACTTAAAATTTAAACCTCGTCCATAAATCTCAAAGTAAACCTTTATCATGTTACTACTAACTTTTCCAAAATTTAACATTTTCATTCCAACTTTTAAACTCAAGAGTTCATCAATCATGAATCTAAAAAATTTTCAATATCACTTCATAACTTTAAAACTCCAAAAAGTTTCTCAAATAATCCTCAAGATAAACCCTTAGCATATTATAAAGCAATCTAAAATTTATTGCTCAATATTTTAATGCACTCATCAACCATAACTTCTATTTCTAAGTCATTCAAACATAATCACAATTTTTAAATGGTAAATTCCTTTAATCAATCAAAATAACTTTTCTTAGCAATCCAACTTGAACTCAATAATCAAATGATCCCATCAATCATAATCATTTTTTTTTCCAAAATTTGATATCCATGATCACAACTCTTTAAACCCAAAATCTAATTAGATTTGTAAATCTTAAATCAAAGAGCACAATTTCAAATTTAAAATTTTTTCTCAAATTTTTTTTTCATATCTTCCAAATATTTTAAAACCAAATTTTTAATATCATTACTTCCACTTAAATTTGAAATTTAATGATCATATAAATTGTAATTTGTACGACTCAATTTAAATAGTTCATACTGCCACTTTTAAGATCTATATCTGCTCAAAGATGTATAACTATAACTGTAACTCATTAAGTCATCAAAACTCAAAAACCCAATCTATTTCTTAAATTAATGGCATATAGATTCTAGCTATTTTTCCTGCAGTATCACATAAAATTCTATCAATCCTCTGGTGATTACTACCTAGAAATCTAAAGATAAAAACTTTCTTGGTAATATCTCAACTTACAACTACTAATCCTTAAATCACACTTTTAGTAAATGCCTTTATAACTTAGTTAAGGTCTCAATGTATTCCAAGTATCAATGTAATCACTCTGACCATATATTTGACCAAAGAGTATATAGTAATGTAGTCATCCTTCTAACCATGATTAAGCACAAGAAGATAAGGGTATTGGTAGAAAGAGCTCAAGCAAGATGCAAAAATCAAGGGAGACAACGATAGTTTGGAATTTGGAAACCAAGAAAGGTGATCAAGTATGTGGATGAGATTTCTAGACTCTAATCCTATATTGCAGGCTCACATCGGTACCGTTACGTAACCGAAGTGACAAACTCGACCTGTATGGGCCACCAAAAAAATATGTAATGCCCCAGTTTCAAAATACGTAGGACTAGGTACATAGACATACCAGCTATATACATACGAAGTATACTCCAATATATGGAAACCTCGTATGAATAAGTAAGCTGTAAAATATAGTAAACCAAGAGTAATCTAATCTCATCCACAAATGTAAGAATAAAAGATACCATATAATCAACTGTAATAAATCTTTGTACAATATGTTGGACGGAGACAAATCTACTACCAACAAGTAAAGAAAAAATATACATGAAAACTGAAATAATTTGGCGACAGTAGCAAAGAAAGTCCCAAGACACGTCATCTCCGAATGAATAGAGAAGATCGTGACCTCGTCTAGAATACCTGCGAATGACAATAGCACACAACTGGAGAGATAAACAAATCCTCAGAGGGACGTAACAAGATACACAATATCATGCCATATAAATTGAATATAACTGCTCAATAATAATAAGTAAGATCGAATCATAACATGGTCCAATACCTTATCTTTTGGATTAGCGTACCATCCCTCCAAACAAACAAGGACAGGAGATGGCACACTAACCCACCATGAAGTATATTTCCAAGTCACAAATCCAATATAGTATCCGGACCCCAACAAGGTTCAATACCTTCTCATCGGAGTAGTAAGCCACACCTACAACCAAACAAGAACAAGATGTGGCGAACTAAACCGTGACAAGTTATTGTTCCAAGCCACGGGTCAAATACAAGTACCCAAACCAAGAGTACTCATACCTAATGGATAAGGGTGCCTAACCAATCAAAGTGAATGCAGTTTTAAGCGCAGTTCATGGTCGTATGACTACCGGGTCAAGTCAGAAAAATACCAATGGAGTATAGTACCTCAGTAGCGAGTCACAACACCATATACTATTCCTCAGTATCGAGTGAGTCTATAGCATATAGTCTACCTATCGTTCCTCATTAGCGAGCGAGTATACGACAGATAGGGTGGTAGTCAACTTCCAATCATGTTCTCTCCGTCCAATGCTAACTCATAACTGCTAAGTCTTCTAGCATGCAACTCTATTAGCAGTTATTTCCTAACGCACAGCTTATACGTACTGGTCACTACCAAAATAAGTTAAATTACCGACGAAACTAGCGACGTTTATGGAAAATGTCGCTAAAGTAAAGGACTTTAGCGACGCATAAATAAAACGTCGTAGGACGTCATTGTTAGCGAAGATTGACGACGTCTTGCGACGTTTTTTTAGTAAAAAAATGACGTTGCTGATAAGTCGGTAAATGTCGTTAATCAGCGACGTTTACCGACGTTTCTTCCTTGCGTCGTTATATTTTTTTGATATAGCGACGTTTAGCGACATTTTTATTAGACATCCACTACAACAGAAATACCTTTTAATGACGGCTAAAAACCGTCATTAATGACAAACAATGACGCTTTTTTTTTTCAAAGAAAGCATGATGAAAACGGGTGTTATAAATGTTTTTTAAAAGCGTCATAAAATAAACGTCATGAATATGATGAGTTTCTGCTACACTTATTTTCAGTGTAGTTTGAAAGCGTTATGAATAGATAATCTCTGTAGACTCAATTCAGCACATTTATAACGCTCAATTCTGCACATTTATATATTACTTTCCAAAAAATTATAGATCAATGCTCAATGTTGCTCAATTCAATTTCAATACATTCATTTTGAACCATATTCACAAGAAAACATCTAAATGTTATAGAGTATCATTTAATCCATTTACAAATATATACATAATATATATCACCATCTTCATTACATTTTTTCAAAATAGGACATCCAAATACATAATATATATCAAGCTTCTTAAGCCTCTGATCAACACAGCCCCTACAACTGCACCCAATCCTTATCTGTTGCCTACAAACTGGAGTAACAAAGTTATCATTGAACTGAAGATCTAATGATTCAAAAGAACACGAACATAATGAAAAATTTGATATCTTTAAGCTGTATATGAGTCATGTGAGATAGAGATTCACTTGGCAATGCTAATGTATTGTTCGCGGCTATTTGGTGCTTGAACCCAATCGGTTCCCCAAACTACAGCAGGAGTAGATGTTGATGTTGTTCTAAGTGGAAGAAGCTATCTGCATAATTAATCTACCAAATCCAAATGCACATACAATGATTCATTGAACAGAAAAAGTAAGAAATTACAAGGTTTCTGAAGTGGAAACCTCTCCATAAACATTACCTTCACATTACCTTGATTGAACCGAAAAGTAAGAAATTTGACAACTAGAGCTTCTGAACATAGTGGTTCTCCAACATATGATGGTAGAGGAAGTAGATTTCAATCTCCTCATCTGTATTATTATTTATGATGCCATAAACATTTCCTCCTAATGTATCTATATATTCATAGGCGGTTTTACTTGGCTTCTAATACTCCCGTCACCCATGGAGTCATGTAGGACTAATGTTGTCATTCCCGTGACTTGGAATATGAAGATAACGAAACTCAAATTTAAACTAGGTGTAAACACCAATAGTAGATGGCAGTTCTTTTCATCTAAGAAAATACCCCTAAATAGGAAGAAAATTAAGAACAAAAGCAAAAAACATATGGTGTTCATTTGGAAAAAGAAACAAACCTTATAGTAAAAAAAATTGATGACCAAAAACCTTCCTATATTGTATTGTATTTAACAGCTTCATTTCAACCAACTATGTTGCTTCCTTCCCGTTTCCTTCCAAACCAAATTTAGTTGCAATGATAGATAAAGAAACAACATACCTCATCAACTTTCCCACTTGATCAGCCATGGACTCTCTGGTTTTTTGATATGGGAAAGACTGCAATGAAAAAACTTAGTGTCACCGTGACAAATACAAAGAAACAATCGAACTAGATACGCGAAGAAATGATTTGCCGGCCGAATCTTTTAATTTGGTGTATTACCTTCGGAACTGGTTGAGAAAGCGAGTATTTTTCAAGCTTCTTAAGCCTCTGATCAACACAGCCGAAAGCCATCTCCTTTTATAAACACCTGAGAGGTCCAAGTCTCTGTCATGTTTCGAGTGAACTCCAAGTAAGACGGAAGAACAGAACCAGCCAACAACCAAAGGCTAACTGGGAATTCAAGTCAAACAAAAGCAAGATTAATTCCTCAAAAAAAAAAATTGCTTCTTCCGTAACTCGAACCTCTAAGGACTATATGTTTCATTCTAACAACTTTAGCTAAAGGTGCTTGACCTAAAGGCCCATATATATATATATATATATATATATATATATATATATATATATATATATATATATATATATATATATATATATATATATATATATATATCAAGTTGTAATTTAGCCTAAATTTTTTTTGGCTAACTGGATTTCTAAAATACTTGGTCCCAAGCATGTTTCCTCTAAACGTTTACTTTTTTTGCTCCAATTTAGCATCAGTTCACATTAGTGGACTTTAAATAGAAATATAAATCACATATTTTGCTCAAATCAGTAAAAATTTACATGTTTTCAACAAAGGAGTGACTGGATTTCTCCAATACTTGGTTCCAAAAGTGCTTCCCCCAAAATTACATACTGTGCTCCAATTTAACAATAATTTGCATGTTCCCAATGTACTAAAGGAGCGACCTTTATATACATAAACTACAGGAGAGACCCAAAATTTACAAATTTTATCGCAATTTTAGCATCAGTTCCCATGTTTTTCCAATGTAAAGGAGTGGAGACGAGTTTATATAGAAATATACCTGGTTGAAGCTGAGATCTCCTCTATCGCCGGAAGACTTGACCACAGCCGCCAAATCGGCACAGAGCTTAAACCGATCGGTGGCGAGAAGAGGAAGAGATGTCGGGAAAGGAGGGATCGAATCGTCGATCAGGACCAGGAACGTCGACGGGAGGATCGGACTCATCGACGGTGGAGAGATCGAGGCATGGGAGAATTTGGAAACCCTAGAAATTTGGGAAATTTGGAGGAGGAGGAGGAGGAAGATTCCTGGGTTCTTCCTGTTTCTTAGCGGCTCGCCGGCAATGTTACATTAAGGATGAGCAGGAGGAGGAAGATTCATGGGTTCTTCCTCTGATTTGATTTGGAGTTGGGGGAGAGGAGGGAGAAGAAAGGAGGAGAAGGAGAAGACCAGAATAGGGGAGAGGAAAGATTTTGATGAAGCGCGGGCTGTTCTCAGCATTTTGCCCAAAAAATTGAACTTAAAAATATTACAAGTTTGCCACCGCTCTAAACTATTAATAACGCTTTGTTTTATAAACGTTATAAAAAGCCCAGAATTAGCCCAAACCGTCATAGAAAAAAGGTATTTTTTAACTTAATAACGCTTATGTATCAGTCGTCATTAAAACTCCTTGTCGAGCGTCATTAATAGGTCTTTTTGTTGTAGTGATCGCTGATGAATTTCATTTAGGTCGGCCAGCCGATCGAAATTTCTTTCTTAAAATTTTACTTTCCTCCCAAACCATTCCCTCTCTCTAACCTGACCTCCCACACCCTCCTCCGGTGACCGTCGCCCCCCGACCCCCTCCTCCGGTGGCCCCCGACCCCCTCCTCTGTTGACCACCGACCCCGACCCCCTACCCCCTCCTCTGTCTCGCGAACCCCGTCGACCTCCTCTCCCGTCTACGGCAACCCCTGTCGACCCCCGACCCCCTCCTCCGATGACCGCCGACCTCCTACCATAGTATGTAATGTATGGTGCATATAGTAGTGCAAGAGAATAAATGAATGATGAATGAATGCAAGCATGAATGTAATGTAATAATAGATGTAATGTATGTAATATACAAGTTAATAAGATGTAATGTTCTATGTTAACACAAGTCCTATATTACCTCATGTACCCCCTTATACTATGTTGACACTATCACACTTGACACTTTGTTCACTTACACTTTGACACTCTTTGATATGTATACACTATGTATGCCCATTTAACCCTCACTTGCCCCTTTGCCATGTTCACATGCACAAACATAGCCTCTTAAATAAGTATTTATGAATATAGTTAACTTAGCTATGTATGTATATTATATATATGTTAGCATATTGTGCTGTAATATATAAGTTTATATAACCATTTGAAATGCCATGATTATAGACCTAATGTTGAATACCAATATATGCATGTATATATATGTGTAGACATATATAGCTTAAAGTAATAGATTACCTAGTGTATATCCAATGTGAATTCTTGCCTATTTGAGTATTGAATAATTTCATGCTATATAGAGTTGGGTGAATGTTGGCTTGTATAGCCTTGTATTGATGTGTGCTTGCTAGGATAGTCTTGGTTAGGCCTAGTAAGACTTGCTGGGTTAGGACATGACCTAGTTTGACTAGTGCAGTTGACCAGAGTTGACCAAGGGTTGACTTTAGCCTAGTTTGACCTAGATTCATGTAGAATGTATTGTAGTGCTTTATATTACCCTTCTGGACATGTTGTGACTTGTGCTGTTCTAATTAGGAGCCAGACACCTCTCTTCGGACAGTATCTTTACCTTGGACATTCAGATATCAAGCGAGTACATTCTCTGATCATTTCATATCTTGTTTAGGATTATATTTTCTGCTTTAGATTACTTTACATGATGCTGACATGTTGGAAACATGGATTAGTACTATATGGATCTTGTTGTGCGATGTTATCCCCTTAGCGGATACATCGGGTATTCGTGTTCGTGTACTTTATCGTGAGCATCGTGTACTCCTTGTATTCGTGACATTCGTGTACAAATCGTGTGAAATCGTGTATATTCATGTATTCACATGATCTCATGTGCGACTATACTTCGTGTGCAATAACATAACTTAGCTTGATCCTTGTGTATTGGTTAGGGCGGGGGAGTAGAAGTGGTTATGTAATCAATCCAGTAGATTACTCGTGTACAACCTCTGTAGATTACTCGTGTACAACATCATGCCGTTTACGTAACCATCTTGTGCTCTGAATCACTAGTAACTGATAGTTCTCTATATATTGTAGCTATTTACTTACAGTCTCTCTCTTTTTCATCATGTTATTTTTTCAGATCCTGTATCTTACTCTCTAGCATGTTTATATTTCCTAACCTGTTATGATATTGTTGAGATGTACTGTACTCGCTCCTGTCCTGACTGGACCCGTTGATAAATTTTACAGATAGCTTAGAGATTGCCTGCTAGCCTAGAGGAGACACATTAGAGGTTATTTAGATAGTTATTTCAAATGTCTGGAGTTGTATTTACTTTATGGATTACTGTATCTGAGTTTGGAGATTTGAGATGTAATTCTAGATTTGTGTATCTTAGACACTTAGATTTCTCTCTGTCGTACCTCTTTTGGATTTCATGTTTTATCTATCCTTATCATGCTCTACCTTAGATGTGATTGAGTCTGTACCTGCTATGTCACCCTCATTCGGGAAGTATAAACTGTTTAGCCTTATACTGTTAGATGCATGAGACCTAGGACAACGTTTTACCGCCGACACTGCGGCGTAGGCTGGACGTACCCACTTCTCGTGCCCTAACTCTAGGGTGCGGGTCGTGACACCGACCTCCTACCCTAGGCGGTCGAACCCCTCCTCCTCCTCCTCCTCCTCCTTTCCGACAGCCCCCTCCTCATTCTTTCTCTGTGAGTTAATAATCTTTTTATATTTTTTACTAAAGAAAAGTAGTAGTGTACTTTTGTAACTTTAGTATACTTTTGCACTTCATATCAGGAGTTGTGAGTATATGTATCTATTTCTTGCTTTGATGAAGCATATAATGTTTTTGCTTTGATGAAGCATATAATATAATGTCCTACATTAAAATTTGAACCAAATTGATGGATGTAGATAATGATATTGACTTAATATTGAGGTTGTATCTAACAGAATGGTATTTAATGATAATGGTTGTTCTATAAGGTATCTTCAGGGTTGTCTCTTCTTTGATAAACTACTCATAGGAATGGTCTGATACCGATTTCAATACCGGTACTCATAGGGGTGCTATGGGGTGGTTTGTGACAGCAAATAGCTGAGTTATAGGGACTGAAATAGGACATATTTAAGGGGCCTATTAAGGACTGTTATGGGACAGTCTATGGGCTGTCATGAAGGCTGAATATAGGATAGGTTTGGGGGTTATATGGACTGCTATGGGGCAGCTAAGCACAGGTATTATGGACTGGTTTTGGAGTGCTTATAGGCTGCTAAATGGGGAGTAGTTCGCTGTCAACCTTGGACTGGAATGGGGGTGTTAAATGGGTTGATATGGCTGATACGGTTGATCCCCTGCCCCCCCTCACTGCTATTAAATAGCAGTATGTTACTGCTACTGTTGCTACTAAATAACAGTCCCCTTTGGGGACTGATGAGTCTCCAGAGATCAGTCCCCTGGGTAGGGACTGATATACTCCAATGCTGCTGTTCACAGCAGTGAAGTCCTCCCCCCTTTTCACTCCATCAGTTACTCCCTCTAATCCCTCACTCTCTCTAACTCTATATATACACACACTACATAAAAGCGGGAACATACCGAAGGAGTGTTGGATCACCCATCTGATGGAGAAGCATGGAAGCACTTTGATCGAGAGTATCCAGATTTTACTTCTGATCCGCGTAATGTCAGATTGGGTCTCTGCTCCGACAATTTTACCCCATTCGGACTTTCGGGATCCCAGTATTCGTGTTGGCCTGTGATCGTCACTCCGTACAATCTATCGCCTTGAATGTGCATGAAGACTCCGTATATGTTCCTCACCGTTATTATCCCAGGTCCGAACAATCCGAAAAGGAACATCGATGTGTATTTACAGCCATTGATTGATGAGTTGAATCATCTGTGGGAATTAGGTTCCAACACGTACGATGTATCAAGAAAACAAAATTTCCAGATGTGGGCAGTACTTATGTGGACCATCAACGACTTTTCGGCCTATAGAATGTTATCTGGATGGAGCACGCATGATCGTCTTTCATGTTCGTATTGCATGGACAGCACTAAGGCTTTTCGTTTGAAACACGGAGGCAAACCGTGCTTCTTCGATTGTCATCGACAATTCCTGCCGAAGGATCATCCGTACCGGAGAAACAGGAATGCTTTTTGTGCTGGCGTTGTGGAGAAGGCTAATCCCCCACCAAGGTGGCCCGGATACACGATATGGAAAGAGGTAAAAGATTTACCAAGAGCTATTGAGCAGCCTGCTACGGGCTACAAGTGTGACAGATTTGGTCGCACTCATAACTGGACGAAGAGGAATATATTCTGGGATCTTCCATATTGGAGCACCAATCTGATTAGACATAACCTTGATGTCATGCATATCGAGAAGAATGTGTTTGAAAACATAATTAATACTGTAATGGACGTAAAGGGGAAGACGAAAGACAATCCAAAGGCTAGATTGGACTTGGAAGAAATATGTAGACGTCCTGCATTGCATTTGATAGAGGACGGGAATGGGAAGTTGAAGTAGCCTAAGGCAATTTTCTTACTGGAGAAGGAGGATAAAGTGAGGCTTTGTAGGTGGATTCAAGGTCTAAAATTTCCAGATGGGTATGTTTCGAACTTGAGAAGATGCGTCGACCTCAAGGAGAACAAACTTACAGGTATGAAGAGCCATGATTGTCACGTATTCATGGAACGGTTAATTTCGATTGTATTTCGGGAATTCTTACCGCAGGCAGTTTGGGATCCAATGACGGAGCTTAGCATATTCTTCAGGGATCTTTGTTCTAAGAAATTGCTCGTTGATCGTCTAGAAAAGCAAGAGAAGGACATTGCGGTAACACTGTACAAGCTAGAGAGGGTATTTTCTCCTGGATTCTTTGGCTCTATGGAGCATTTGCCGATTCATCTTTCCTACGAGGCACGTGTTGGTGGACCCGTCGAATATCGATGGATGTACCCATTCGAGCGACAGTTGAATCACCTAAAAGAAAGGTGAAAAATAAGGTTCGGGTCGAGGGTTCTATTTATGAAGCCTATATTCTCGAGGAGATTACAAATTTCTGCTCCTCCTATTTCAAACCTCATGTTACTACGAATAGAACGAGGGCTCCGAGAAACGACGAAGGATATCAAGAATTTAATGATGGAATACTGAAAGTATTCAATGCGTCCGGAAAGCCTTCGGAGAAAATGAAGAAGAGATATTTGAATGACGAAGAGCTAAGGGATGCTCAGTTGTATGTATTACTCAATTGCGACGAGGATAAAGTGGAGAAGCAAGAGGGGTAAGTAAGGAATGGTGAGTTTACGTCATCTCAATGTAATAGTATAAGCTAATATTATTGTACTAATCGGCGGTTGCTTCATTATTTTCCAACACATATAATGATGAGTTGAGGCTGGTTAGACCCTACCTAAGAGACGAAGTATTAGAATAAGAAATAAGACATCATTTTCCTTCTTGGTTGAGCGAATATGTAAGTAGCTCGGTAATTACTGGCCTCTTCTAATGCAACTCAATAAATAACTTATTATCTCTTCTTTGATATTCAGGTCGATCGTCTAATTTTACCCGAGATTGAATTAATTAGAACTCTTGCCAAGGGACCAATTATTTTTATTAAAATATAGCAAAGTTACTGTGTCAATGGCTTTCGGTTCAAGTCGACAAATGCTCCGATCAGAGACAGCTTCCTGGATCTTGATTCCACGAAAAACAGTTGTTTGTGTATCAAGTCTTCGAACTACAAAGACGTCGATCCAGAAAATGATTTTTTTGGCATCTTGCGAGAGATTGTGGAGTTGTCATATAATATTGGCAGAGAACCTGTAAAGATCGTGTTGTTCAAGTGTGAATGGTTCGATCCGATTGAAAATCAAGGTTGAAAATTTGACAAGCATGGTCTTGTGGATATAAACTACAAGCGTAGATATCAAGGCTACGAACCGCTTGTCCTAGCAACTCAGGCTCAGCTCGTGTACTTTACAGCTTATCCGAGATGAGGAGTAACGAAGTCTGACTGGTGGGCAGTATGGAAGAGTAAAGCTATAGATACTTTTGATGTTGACGAAAAAGCTTACCAGGAGGACGAGCTACCTCTTGTAACCAATATTGTCGATGTGGACTCCACAGAAGTTACGCATTATGTAGCCTCCCTTTCCGAAATTTTTTCAAAATAAATTTTTTATTATTTATTTGATTTAAATAATAATTTTAGAATTTTATAAATAATTAAATAGTTAATTATTACGGTAGATGATTTTAGCCATGGTTGAAATTTGGAGTACAAGGTGACTAGGAATCATGGCACGGATAGCTCAGTGGCGTACTTTGACTAGTGTTTAGTCATGATAGGGGAAGGCCGAGCCATAGTGATGTCCTAACTAAGAAAACCCGGCCAAGTTGTGACATGACCTTTATAAATAATTTAATTATTCATTATTATTGTTATTTGACGTTTAAGAGACCCGGTTGTACCAAACTAGTCAAACTGAACCTGAACTGAGCCCAAGCCCATGTAGTCATGCGGGACGTCCTATGACATTCGTGTTGATGTATCTTGGTATGATGGTGTCGAATTCCATTTTAATTATCTAATGAATATTTTCTAAGTATTCTTAATTAAATATTATAAATATTATTATTAATTAATATTCAATGATATTGGTATAAAATGAGTCTTTGTGCATTTTTAGATTTTTAGACTACATATAATGGTATGTATATACACCATTATTATTTTATTGAATTTTGTTATTATTCTCATTATTATTATTATTTTTATTGTTATCATTCTTATTATTTCATCATCAAGGTTATTATTATATAATGTTATTATTATTATTATTGGTGATATTATTTTTGTCTAATAAATGTTATATCATCATATGTTGTCTTGGTTATTATCTTATTTTTGTTGTACTTTCATATTTCTAGCCTCTATTATTTGTTGTACTTTAATATTTCTAGTCTCTATTATTTGTTGTATTATCATATGCTGTTATCAGGTATGGCAGGTCGTCGCGGATCGTTCCGATGGGGACGACGAGGTCATGATCCTCCGGTACTTCCTACATGTATTGCTAGAGGACGGAGTTTTCCTTCGGTACCTCTTATTGGTACCGGCTTTGGACCCTCGTCGTCGATTACTCCTCCATATCGGACAGTAGCTGGGCCTGCTGGTACGACGTCACGTGGCATATCTCCTGGGACGAGTAGTTCCAGGCCTGTTGAGAGTGCTCGCCCGTCTAGCGTTCTTGCTGATAATACGCGATGGAGACGGATGAGCAGATGGCGGAGGCTGCACCGACGGCCGAGGAGGATGCGCCGACGGCCGACCAGCATCATGCAGATGATGCGTGCGCACCTCCGGAGGAGAGGAGGACGGAGATCTGGGCCGACGGTACAAAGTAGGTATTTTGGTTTATATTTTTTTCTTTCTGTTTTTTTATCATAAATTAACTTTTTTTATGAATATAATATGTCTGTATAGATATCGCCCCCCAGAGGTACAGAGACGCCTAGGGCACATGCTGAGGCATAATTATGGTGGTACTTGGATTAACTACTCTGATGCTCCAGACGAAAGGAAGAACTACTAGTTTATGCGCTTCAAGGTTAAAATAGATTTGCTTTTAATATGAATCATATAATTAATTTATATTATATATAACTGATAAATATTTGGTTTGCGCTCTTCTAGGATATGTTTTTCTATCCACCGCACCGGGCCGAGCTTATCGAGGGGATGTTTCCTGCCGTCGCTGCCAAGCTGATTCGCGACGCTATTAATGATCAGAAGGCTCGTGATCGTGCCGGAAAGCCGATCCAAGGTTGGATCACCCCTGATCAGTGGAATGTGATGAAGGCTCGATTCGATGAGCCAAGGTACAAGGAGAAGTCGGAGAAGGCCAAGGCCGCGAGGCAACATGCTTCGAAGTGGTGCGGTAGGTCGATTTCGATGACGAAACATTTCCGTCGTCTGATATATCTTTCTCTTTTAAAAATATTATTTTAATGCAAAATCGATAAATTATTACTAAGATAATATATTTAATTACAGGTAAGGAAGGTCGGTAACGCCGACATGGTGACCGTCTTCTTGGCCACCCATCGGAAGGGCGAAGGCCTTATTGACGAGAGGGCCGAGCAGACCTATGTAAGTATTACAATACGTTATCTTAATTTAATACTTCGTGTCAATTTTAATATAACTTAGTAAATATGATGCAAATAAATATTCATGTAGTTAGTAATAATAAGTACATTAATTAGAAATTATAGAGTACTATCCATACTTTCTAGGCCGAGTATCAGAGGCTGCGGGAACGGGCAGCTGCTAGTGCACCTAATGCAGGAGAGGCCGGTACTTCCTTGCAGCCCACTCAAGCTCCGTCGGCGGACGAGCTGTGGATGACTATCGCTGGTGGACTCCATAGGGGTACGTACTACGGTACGGGATCCTATGGCACCCTAGTTGCGATCCAGTCCTCTAGGGCATCTCCTGCTAGTGTGCATGGTCCACAGCCGTCCCAGGAGTCTGCCCGAGTCCACCAGATGATGGAGTCTCTTCGTGACGACCTGCTACGACGGATCGAGGAGCAGTCTCAGCACCCTACGGACGATCTTATGCTGCTAGCACGATTGGATGCGCTCGACCACGATATTATGGAGCTCATGGAGACGACCGAGAGAATAGAACGCAGCGTTGGAGGGTTAGAGCACACGGTGACGGAGCTGCAGACAGCACAGGTGACCATGTCCAATAGGCTGAGGTTGGTGACGGATTCGATGGTCCAGAGCACTGATAGACTGTTATCTACCATTGGTACATACAACCAGTGACTTACAGCGTTGGAGCGTGCTGGTCCTCCGGGTGCGCCTTCATCGTCGTCGACTCCGCCGCCTCCATCGCCTTCTTCATCGAAACCGACTCCACCGATGTCACTGCCTGCTCCATCGGTATTGATTTCACTTAAGGAGTATGAGTTATTCTTATCCCTTCATCGCGGCAGTGCCCCTCCTGCACCAGATCCCTAGTAGTCCTAGTTAGGACTGTTTGTTTGTGTTTGTTTCATCCTTTGTTTGTGACTTGAATATTAGTTGGTTGTGTAGACTTGGATGTTTGGATCCTATTTGTTGGATCATATTCTATTTTTTGGTTGTGTGTAGACTTTGGATATTTGGTTGTAGACTTTGTTATTTGGTGTATTTGGATGTTATTATTCGTTTCAATTGGATGTTAATGTGCTTCTGTGGTTTATGTTTACCGGTGTTGAGTGTTCCACCGAAGGGGTCGGCGAACCCAGGGAGAAAAGAGTATATGTTATACTATGTCTTTATGGTTATCTTTTTAAACTGCAAGTAGAAAAGGACATTATGTATTTTATTTTATTTATTTTTTTCAGATTTATCGACGTTTACCGACGACCACCGACGTACGTTTGCGTCGGTAAACGTCGGTAAATCTTCAAAATTTTCCAGGGTACCGACGTTTACTGTAACACCCAGTTTTCTAAAATGAGGGTAATTTTGAACTTTTGTAATTTTGATTAATCAATAATAAGATTTAACTCATGTTATGATTTTTTGTGATTTTTAATTAATTTAAAACTATTTAAAATGTTGAATTGTGATTTTGATGGTTAACTAGTTAAACCCTAGTTTTGCTAAGCCTAGAGACTAACCATGACCAAGGGAGCCTAGTCATGTGATTAGGATGACTAATTACAACTTTTTAGCCAAGGGGTATTTTGGTCATTTTGACAATTTTGTGAAATTGTAATTTATATTAATTAAATATTGTGCTAATCCTTTAGTTAAGCCTTAATCTTAGCCTAATCTAGATTAGCCTTGAACTTAGAGTCTTGATTAGGGTAATCTAGTAATGACAAGATTATTAATATCTAGATATTTCTAAGATATTTACTCTTAGGATATTTGTGAAAAAGAAAGCCTTATGACTAGTTGAACCAATAAGAAGGCTTAGAATTGGGTGGACAAGTCCTAGCCACTCATCTACATGTAAAATTAATCCTAATTCATCTAATGACCTGCCATCAAGTGCTTCCTCCCCCTCATATAATGAATTCTTAAGAAAACCCATGCCTCTTTTTACCTCTACATAGAACCCTAAGTGTTCTTCCCCAAATTAGAGAGCTTCCCTCTTTGATTTGATTTCCTTTCCCTCATATTCCTCCATCCAAACTTCTCCTAATCCATCCCACACCATCAAGGAAGGATTCTATCTAAGAATTTGGGCAAGGTGCAAAAGGAGGTGTCCTTTTGGATAGATCTTCGTATCAGAGCCGTGTCCTAAAGATTTTTATTGGGATTCCACTCCCAATAGGTAAAATCTATCCTCTAACTTGATTTCCTTTGTATATTAATTAGTTTTGAATCCAAATGATCCACCCCCATGCATGTGCCCCCTTTAAATTCAATTTTGGAGACCATTTGGAGTCCATTTGAGGATGTTATAGGTGTATCTTGTGTCCTACTTGATAGATCCCAAATTAGGACACCCCATGTGTATGTATGTATAATAATAGTTTAAATAGATATTTAAATTTGGCTTTAGAATGGTTAGAGAGTGGATTGATCTTAGTTAGGATGGTTAGAATGAGTTTCATTTGGATACCTATGTTGGTATCCAAGTATCTTGGCCAACCCAAATTCGTCATAATTTTTATCTACGTTTTTATTAACCAAAGCAACTTAGAAATGTCATAACTTTTAGCTTAGAACTCTGATTTATCTCCCATTTTTTTAAAAGAACCGTATTGAAGTTACATTTTCAAATATATATTTTAATAAGCTAAATTCTTTCTAGAACTTTTTGTAAAATTATTTGAGTGTCAGCTGTACGAAAGACGAACGCGTTTCGGTATTTTTGCTTTTTCGGGAGCTTCCGAACACGAAAATGCGATTCGTTTAGAGTTTCGGAAAGCTAACACGAAGGGCTACAACATAATTTAATCCTAAAATTTAGTGAATGCCCAATTGGCAAAGTATTAGTTTTAAGTAGAAGAGTGACTATACGATATATACATTTTGTGTAACCTATGAGCCTATATAGTATGGATATTAAATAAATATAGAGTATGTAATGCATGATATATTAGATGAATAAAATGATATATATGATATATATACTCTTTACATTAATGTATATATATAGTTGATTGCAAACATGTAGGAATACAATTAATATAATGTATGTAAGTAATGCATAAATGCATGAATGAAATAATAATATACAATGTATGCATGAAAGTATATAATGAATGCTAGATATGAATGCAAGGTATATATATGTAATGATAGATATGAATGCATAATGTATAAATATTGTAATGCAATATATAATGATAATATGTATGGTAATGTAGAGTATATGATGCAAGCATGAATGAATGGAGGAAATGCATGTATATAGGTAATATAGAATGTAATATATGAATGCAAGCATGCAAGATAATGTATTGTATCCATATATGATGTATTCAACTTAAAGATAATGTAATATATGAAAGAAATGAATGATAATATATAACATGATATGTAAGGTAATGCAAGGTATGAAATATATAATGTGTGCATGTTTGTATGTCTCTATGTTAATGTATGAAATGATATGAATATACAATGTATGCATATGTATAAAACATGTAGGTAATGCATAGATGCATGAATGAAATGAATGTATACAATATGTTAATATAAATACAAGTATCTAATATGCATGAATGTAAGTATATTGTAATGCAAGTATACATGTATGTATCATGTAATGTAATATACATGATATGTATGTATGCATGTATGCAGGAATGATTGTAATATAATGTAGAGTATGCATATATGAATATAATGTATGTAAGTATATAATATATTCAAATATGTATGTATGTATAGGTGCATGAATGAATGCAAGTATGCATATATGATATGTATGTAGGCATGTATACAATATATATTTGTATACATGATATGTATGTATGCATGTATACAATGTAAGTATGTATGTATTTCTATAAACTGAGTTAACCTATAACCTTTTACACACATGCATTCATACACCCTTTGACACCATGTATCCCATGTCACATACACATACCCATCACTAAATATGAGAACATTAACACATATCCTTTCACACACATGCCAAACACACACATACTCACTTACTCTTTTACCTCTCTTCCTCTCTCTCTATATATATATATATATATATATATATATATATATATATATATATATATATATATATATGTGTGTGTGTGTGTGTGTGTGTGTGTGTGTGCCTATATATATAGCTTTCCTATATATATCTATGTATATGAATATGTGAATGTGAATAATATATATACATTATATGACTAAGTTTGTGTGCCTTGTTAGCTTATGGTTTAGTTTTGCGCTTGGTTTAGCAAGTGACTTAGGCTATGAGTTAGTAGCTATCTTGGATACTTGATTTGCATATACTTAGTTTGTTTAGACCTAGAATTGACTAACTTAGACTAGTTGACCATTGTTGACCCAACCCTAGCTAGTTTGACCCCAATTGACTAGAGTTGACCTAGTTTGACTTTATACTTGACCAAAGTTGACTTTGACCTAGATTGACTTAGAATCATGTAGATTGTATTATAATTTTAATTACCATATAAATTGAACTCTTTATAACCTGTGTTGCTATAACTAGGACTCTGTAACTCCAGTTGGCCATCTTTTCATATCAGCTGTTCAGGGTATCAGGTGAGTACATTTCTGATAGTTCTTTCATTTACTTGTCAATTACTGTACTTCAGTTCTAGTTAGTTTTATGTGATTCTTACAACACGTGTGGATATTCTGGATTCATGTATGCGACACACATACCATCTTGTCTGGCCTCTATTTTTGGAATCACTACTGGCATCACCTTCTGGAATCATTACTGGAATCTACTGGAATCTACTGAAATTATTGCTGGTATCATCACATTTGGCTGGACTCATCTCGATTCTCGTGTCTTGTGTTGGATTCACTTGTATTACGGGTCGGGAAAATATTGAGTAAGAATGTAGACATACCCCAAATCTGGAATCTCCTACTGGAATCTACTGGAAGCATAGCCATCTCTTGCCTGATCAGTGAGAGATGTGCCTGATACCTACAGCCGTTTACATGTCGGTCTCGGTATTTCAAAACACACTGTTAGAGTATAGTCTGGACTCACCCTGGAATCTTTGATCACTGACTGGAATTATCTTATACTGGACTCATCTTGTACTGGAATCACCTGGTATCACATTCATGTTGTCTGAATTTACTTAGGTTTACACTTGTTACATTTACTGTCTGGACTTATATCATGTTACCCTGGTTCAGCTAGTTTTTATTTACAGTCTTCATTGTCATGATTCTTCTCTTGTTTTTACTTACCGTACTTTTCTTGTATCTTAACTGTTCTCTATACCATTACCTAAATATAAACTACCATGTTCATCAATAAAACTGTATATAACTGCTTTATAGTTCTATGTCATTTACTTAAGATTTCTTGATGAATTGTACTCGTTCCTGTCCTGACTGGACCTGTTAAAAATATTACAGGTAACATAGAGATTCACAGCCAGCCTAGAGGACCAGTAGAGCTTGGAGTAGATTACTAGTTTATGGTTTAGTTTTCTCTGTTGGAACTTGTATTGTAATAAGTGGAGATTTGAGTTGTATTATGTTTTGTTATTGTGTCGTTTAGACACTTAGACTTATTTTCTCTTCTGTTTGTATCTTCCTTTGAGATTTTTATATCTATGATATCGGGCTATTTCTGCCTTAGTTGTGATTGAGACTGTATTCTGTATTGTCACCTCCACTCAGAGTGTATATACTGTACAGGTATCTTATGTTGTTAGATGTTGTGACCTAGGACAGCATTCTACTGTCGACACTGCGACGTAGGCTGGACGTACCCACTTCTCGTGCCCTTACTCTAGGGTGCGGGTCGTAACATATTTTTAGTGGTGGCCCATGTAGGTCGAGTTTATGTAGTGGTATTCGAATTAGAGTATCACTACAGCCTGCAGTAGGATTATGATATATTTTTGAAGGTACTCAATCACAGTTAGGATTCCTTGAGAGATTTCTGGGACGACCCTTGAGAATCTTATTTAAACTTCAATTTGAAATCCTTTCCCTTATTTTGTTCGCTCTCACTCCTTGATTATTGAATTTGACTTTGATGGATCGTTATTGATTTTGATTTTCCTATCGAGATAAATTTTATGGCCTGAGTTACGATATTTTCTGATAACATATGTTGACGGGAATAACAGGGATGGTAAAACGCCTACTTGATTATGGAACCTGTAGTTTATCGTAGCCATATTTGCTGGCGTGGCAGAAACATAGATACCTGACTTCAGATGTACGTATCTTGGTTACGAGATTTGAAATTTCTCGCAGCTATACTAGTTGGCATAGCAAGAATTTCAGACGACATGATTATAGAGGTGCATGCCCCAGTTATGGAATCTATCGTTTATCGCAGTCCTGCTTACTGGCATGGCGAGGGCTCTGAGTAACATTATTTTGGAAAGACGCATATGATTATCAGACTGTATCTTGAGAAGGTTTTTAAACATATCATCTCTATCGTACCCTTCTGTTGTTATAAATTGTATTCCATCATCAAATAATTTAGGAGTAGGGATATTTTAGCTTTATAGAGCTTATTCATATGTAGTTCTTTCATAGTATAATGATATGATGACTTGTAGCGTGGCTGTACCCTAGAGATGATAGTTAGCATTAGTATTAGAATAGTAACCCATTGTAGATTATTCTCCTGTTATTTATAATACGTACCAGTTTCTATAGAGGATGTTAGTCTGCTCTGCAGCCTTGATGATTTTTTTCTTGTCCTTTCTAGTAAGGCACCCATGACCAGAGCCTGTCCTTGAGTATAGTTGTAGTTCACCTAAGACTGAGAGGTTTATATATAGATAGATTGCAGATGATATTGGCATATGGGATATGGGTTGGTTGGTATCTATAGGCCATTGTTGTATAGGATTATAGACATGTTGTTTAGCCTATATTTGGTTCAGTTTCCTATTTTAGTTAAGTTCTCCTTGTGATGAGTTCAGGCATGATAGGTCAACCTTTATAGGCAGTGTGCAGACCCTTCACTAGATGTCATGTCCTTTTTCTTATAAATTCAGTCTCCTTAGCATCGTTTCTTTTGCTACATTGATATTTCAGACCATTCATCCTTAGCCTAAATTCTGAACATTTGTTCATTTCCTTATAAGTTTAGTTTACTTTAACCCTTGATGATCAGTTATATATGTATGGATATATAGACGATATACTTAGGATATATATAATGGGTTGTTGTTCTTGAGCTTATGTATATATGGTATTGGGATTTGTGTGCTTAAATTATGGGTATTTAGTTATGGGTGACTTGATAAGATTGGGAAGTTAAGATTTAGTCTATTATAGAGTTTTTTTTTGCTAATCTCTAGTTGTCAACACCTAGATAGCTATCATAGGTAAAACCCTAAGAAGTTGACCAGTTGATGACCAAGTACTTGGATGTTGAGAAATTGACTAGTGGTTGACCCTTGACTATGTTTGACCTAGAAGGAGTACTACCATTTACTCTTAGGATATTTGTGAAAAAGAAAGCCTTATGACTAGTTGAACCAATAAGAAGGCTTAGAATTGGGTAGACAAGTCCTAGCCACTCATCTACATGTAAAATTAACCCTAATTCATCTAACGACCAGCCATCAAGTGCCCCCTCCCCCTTCCTATAAAGAATACTTAAGAAAACCCATGCCTCTTTTTACCTCTACATAGAACCCTAAGTGTTCTTCCCCAAATTAGAGAGCTTCCCTCTTTGATTTTATTTCATTTCCCTCATATTCCTCTATCCAAACTTCTCCTAATCCATCCCACACCATCAAGGAAGGATTCTATCCAAGAATTTGGGCAAGGTGCAAGGGGAGGTGTCCTTTTGGATAGATCTTCGTACCGGAGCCGTGTCCTAAAGATTTTTATTGGGATTACACTCCCAATAGGTAAAATCTATCCTCTAACTTGATTTCCTTTGTATATTAATTAGTTTTGAATCCAAAGGATCCACCCCCATGCATGTGTCCCCTTTAGATTCAATTTTGAGACCATTTGGAGTCCATTTGAGGATGTTATAGGTGTGTCTTGTGTCCTACTTGATAGATCCCAAATTAGGACACACATGTGTATGTATGTGTAATAATAGTTAAAATAGATATTTAAATTCGGTTTTAGAATGGTTAGAGAGTGGATTGATCTTAGTTAGGATGGTTATAATGAGTTTCATTTGGATACCTATGTTGGTATCCAAGTATCTTGGCCAACCCAAATTCGTCATAATTTTTATCCACATTTTTATTAACCAAAGCAACTTATAAATGTCATAACTTTTAGCTTAGAACTCCGATTTATCTTTCGTTTTTTTAAAAGAACTGTATCGAAGTTAGCTTTCAAAATATATTTTTTAATAAGCCAAATTCTTTCTAGAAATTTCTGTAGAATTATTTGAGTGTCAGCTATATGAAAGACGAACGCGTTTCGATATTTTCGCGATTCCGGGAGCTTCCGGACACGAAAATGCGATTCGTTTAAAGTTTTGGAAAGCAAACATGAAGGGCAATAACATAATTTAATCTTAAAATTTAGTGAATGCCCAATTGGTACAGTATTAGTTTTAAGTAGAAGAGTGACTATACAATATATGCATTTTGTGTAACCTATGAGCCTATGTAGTATGGATATTAAATGAATATAGAGTATGTAATGCATGATATGTTAGATGAATGAAATGATATATATATGATATATATATCCTCTTTACATTAATGTATATATATGGTTGAATGCAAGCATGTAGGAATGCAATTAATATAATGTATGCAATAATGCATAAATACATGAATGAAAGAATGATATACAATGTATGCATGAAAGTATACAATGAATGCTAGATATGAATGCAAGGTATATATATGTAATGATAGATATGAATGCATAATGTATAAATATTGTAATACAATATATAATGATAACATGTATGGTAATGTAGAGTATATGATGCAATCATGAATGAATGGAGGAAATGCATGTATATAGGTAATATAGATTGTAATATATGAATGCAAACATGTAAGATAATGTATTGTATCCATATATGATGTATTCAACTTAAAGATAATGTAATATATGAAAGAAATGAATGATAATATATAACATGATATGTAAGGTAATACAAGGTATGAAATATATGATGTGTGCATGTTTGTATGTCTCTATGTTAATGTATGAAATGATATGAATATACAATGTTTGCATATGTATAAACATGTAGGTAATGCATAGATGCATGAATGAAATGAATGTATGCAATATGTTAATATAAATACAAGTATCTAATATACATGAATGTAAGTATATTGTAATGCAAGTATACATGTATGTATCATATAATGTAATATACATGATATGTATTTATGCATGTATGCAGGAATGAATGTAATATAATGTAAAGTATGCATATATGAATATAATGTATACAAGTATATAATGTATTCAAATATGTATGTATATATGTATAGGTGCATGAATGAATGCAAGTATGCATATATGATATGTATGTAGGCATGTATACAATATATATTTGTATACATGATAAGTATGTATGCATGTATACATTGTAAGTATGTATGTATTTATATAAACTGAGTTAACCTATAACCTTTTACATACATGCATTCATACACCCTTTGACACCATGTATTCCATGTCACATACACCTACCTATTGTCACGCCCCGACCCGGAATCACCCGAATCATCGTCTTCGCAGGGGGCGTGATGCCGCACGAGCCTGGAGTTGCGCTCGTGCAAGGCAAGATGACAAGTTCTCAAATGGTTATCTTTTTGATTCGATATTAACAACGAAAGGAAAACAGAGTATACGAAATAATTCTCTTTATTGATATTCGAAACTGAGATTACAATGGCTTTCGATAGCCTAACAATATATGCCAGATTGGCTACAACACTCAGGTTCTCTCTTGCCTACAAAGGATTTCACCGTTCCATACATCATGTCTTCTATATCTCGGCCGCATCAATCCAGCTGCGTAGTCCGAGCGTCAAGGCGATAGCACGCTTCAATGCGCTTCGGCATTCCAAGCCTTAACACGTTCAAGCAACGCTTCGCCGCGAGCCATCCATTCCCTGCACCCTGCATGAAGCTGGTGGGGGATCAGTACGTTCGTCCTCGCATGTACTGATATCAAAGATCGTCTTTCCAAACCAACATTTTAATATTTACGTTGAATCATACAACTTAGCTTATGATCTTGCTATGTTCTCCTTAGGGTCAATTTCATGATTTCTTTGAAAGCGTAAAGCATGTTATCGAATTGAATAGGCAAGCAAACAAGCATTCTCGTGTTTGATTCGTGGCTTACCAAGTCGACGCACTCGCCCTTGCGTCTCTTGCACTGACGCAAGGTGAATACGCCCCATTTCTTCCCTGTCATGTTATAAGTGCAACTCTAAGTAGGATCTATATGCGGGACGCATTCGCGCCTACACTTTCAACCCATCGTTCCTTAACTATATGAGGGCCGTTGGCGTATCCGCGCCGGAATGGACTAAAGGAGTTCCTTTCTTTTCTTTCATTCTTTTCTCACTATTTGGTTGGGCTGCCCGGCGTTTCACGGGTTGGGTTACAATCCCAAAACAACCGAAACGTTTCCGCTGCATACCATCATTTGCGGTATTTCCCATCTAGTTTTGATGTGCGCCTACAAAGATTATTCGAATCCCTCCGCGGCCAATCGGTTCCGGGGCGCATCCGGTATCTATCCGATTGGAGAAAACACCCGTGCACGGGCGGTATCACATTTTATCTCGAGCCCATTCCAATCGACCATGCAATGCCCTATCATTCAAGTATCAATTTCAAATAACCAAACATAGTCTTGAGTCCGAGACTCAGACTAATCGTCTCGCATTTCTTCCATTTAGCTTTCTATGTTCTTTCGTTTCGTACTTCGTTTCGATGATTCAATGGCATCGTACCTCAACTCAATGCTCGTCAACCGAACGACCCGAAGGTCTCGAACACCTTTCGAGGCAACATGTCATATCCGACAGTTCTGCCATATTCATGCCGCAACTGTATTCTCTCGCAACGAAGCCATCTTTTATTATCCCGTGCACGTAGGCACGTTCCGACCATATTCCCATGTTCTATAACTTAGCATTCAAGGTTCGGGGCTTGCGCGCTAGGGCGCTGGCCTATTGTCTTTCAATGTTCTAGCCGTCTAACTCGTGCATCAAAGGCACGGTATGGTTCGTGCACTAAGGCACTCGCCGATTACAGTTATCCCATGTTCTTACGGCTTGCGCTCCGAGGCGCTCGCCTTTGCGATATCCAATGTTCTATAGCGACTTGTGCATAGGATGCACGTATCATTTCAATTGTTCTAATTTAGTGTTCGACTCACACTATGATTTTATCTCCGATCGGCCACGCCCGTGGCGTCGATAGGTTAACTTTTAGCATACAAATGATATATTTGACTTATCGAATGAAGGAGTAAAAAGAAGTCAATCCTCCCACCTTGAGTCGATAGGCCTTCGTCGTTTCGCCGAGCCGATGCAGCTCGATTTCATAACTTTGTTGCACGGCCACTCTCCTGACTTAGCCATTCGAGCACTTCGTGCTTCATTGAGTTATACATTCGATTTGCCTTAGCGTGCCCAAGTCTCGGCCCGTCGCAAGGCGACGATTTGATTTCGCGGACCGCTTACTAAATATTGCAAAAGATCGACCTCTAATATTTTCCCGTCAAAGTATAACCTGCACACGAAACCAACTAAAATCAATACTTCAACGATTCGGACTTGCGCCTTGGTCGATTCGATTTCTTAGAATCTTCGAGTCGATTCAACGCGCTCATCCTTCCGAGGCAAATACGGCGCTACGCATCGATTTACTCGATACATATCTTCGGGACGAGGCAACTCTTCGCATCGACTTAGTTCGATGCATTACTCGGGTCGACATAACTCATCGCATCGATTTACTCGATGCGTTGCTCGGGACAACTTAACTCTCGTATCGTTTTGCACCGATACATATCCTTGGGTCAACGCGACTCGCCGAGTCAACGTTTCAGCGTAATGCGCCGTGCGGAGCGGGGCATTACACCTATCACTAAATCTGAGAACATTAACACATATCCTCTCACACACATGCCAAACACACACATACTCACTTACTCTTTTACCTCTCTTTCTATATATATATATATATATATATATATATATATATATATATATATGTATGTGCCTATATATATAGCTTTCCTATATATATCTATGTATATGAATATGTGAAATATTACAGGTAACATAGAGATTCACAGCTAGTCTAGAGGACCAGTAGAGCTTGGAGTAGATTGCTAGTTTATGGTTTAGTTTTCTCTGTTGGAACTTGTATTGTAATAAGTGGAGATTTGAGTTGTATTATGTTTTGTTATTGTGTCGTTTAGACACTTAGACTTATTTCCTCTTCTTTTTGTATCTTTCTTTGAGATTTTCATATCTATGATATCGTGCTATTTCTGCCTTAGTTGTGATTCAGACTGTATTCTGTATTGTCACCTCCACTCGGAGTGTATATACTGTACAGGTGCCTTATATTTTTAGATGTTGTGACCTAGGACAACGTTCTACCGCCGAGACTGCGGCGTAGGCTGGACGTACCCACTTCTCGTGCCCTTACTCTAGGGTGCGTGTCGTGACATTTACCGACGTTCTACTACGTCGGAGACCGTCGGTAAGTGTCGCTACACGTCGGTAAAAATCCCAGGAATTACCGACATTTAGTGACATTTTAAACGACGGTAAACGTCGGTAAGAATCCCAGGAATTATCGACATTTAGTGACATTTTAAACGACGGTAAATGTCGGTAAACTCCCAGGATTTTACCGACGTGTAGCGACTTTAAAAACGTCGCTAATCCACCGACGAAACGACAGTAGATGTCGGTAATATACCGACGTAAATATACGTCGGTAAACGTCGGTATTTGCGACGTTTGGCGACGTTTTAAAGATTACTGACTTACGTTTTTGCGATAAGTCCAAAACGTCGGTAATTGCGTCGGTAAATATTTTTAGCGACGAAATTTGTCGTTTTAGCGACGTCTTTAGGCGTCGCTAAAATGACTTATTCTGGTAGTGGGTGGCCAGAAAATCACGCATGTCCGAGTCCTATATATGACTCACAACAATGTGGTATCAATGTGTCAAGGCCTATGAATGCAGACACAAAGGGTGGTCTCTTAAGTCTAAGTTTGATTTACATAAAAATAATAAGTACGAAAAATATAACTACACAGTAAAAATCTATCTAATCATGACAGTGTAGCACAGTTTATTTTACAGAAAAATAAATAATGTATAATGCATGAATATGAGCTAAAGTAAAATAAACAGCTAATGGTAATGTATCTTGCCTGAGGTTATGTCCAAAAGAAAATGATCCAGTAGCACGAACCGTCAAATAAACGAATCAAGAAAAGCCAAATCTTGCAGATGACTCCAGATGCTGTAACAAACATCACAAATGAGTTTGAAATAAAATATATGCCTAGAAGATGCCTGTCCAAAAGTCAAATTCTAGAACAGGGGAAAAATTGTAATTTTAGGTCAAAACGATGTCCGTCGTTGGATCCGTTTTGCACCAAAACACGTACCAGAACCTACGGTCTCTAAAATCATCAAACTAAATGTCTACAGGTCCGGTTTAAGGAGAAGAACTCGACGGTATGTCTAGTTTTGGATTCTGATGAGCCGTGCACAAATTCACCCGTTGGAGCCGGTCGCGAGCCCGCCTAATAGGTGTTCCGATCAACCTTCTCAGAATCGGACCAAACTTGGCATGCAGGACCAGAAAAATGATACGGTCCTGCTAGCACAAGTTTTGTTTCGATTTGACGAACGTGCACAAAGTAATTAGAAATTTTGCAATTAGTTCGATACGGTGAATTTCGACGGATACGTATCAAATTCGTCGCGCACACGCGACCAATTTGGATTTCGTCAAAGCCCACACGTTCGCGAATTCGATATGCACCTTTCGATACCTTTGGTTTGTGACCACGTCGTCCAGTTTGTCGGGGCGCATCGCGTATCAGTGGTTTTCTAGATTTTTATTGTTTTTAATAACTGATTTTTCTTGCTTTTTTGCAATCAAATTATTCTGGACGTACCTGATGAATTTAGGAAATACAAAAAGGATTTCGTAGACCTATAGGTTGGCTACGAGATTGATCAATTAGTTTTTCTAAAAATTCTGTGGATTGCTAGAGGTTAGCCTTCCAAGTCGAGGTTTGGAATCGGTTTGCTGTGTTCTGTTTATAAACAGAAACTAAATTTTTTTTCTATTTTTGATCTCGAATTCTCTATGATTAAAACCTAAAATACTAGAAACTAATTTATGGTTTCTAAAGAAGTTAGGATTGTGTACGCACTTGCGAAATCGGGACGAGAATTGATCGGGCAGGAAGGAAGAAACCTAGCCTCAAACTCGAGGGTTCACTGCTGCTGCCCTGCTTCCGTGTGCGGTTGGGCTGTTGCCTTCGTGGCCAGGCCGGCGGCCAGCCGTCGCACGGTGGCGCACGACGTGCCGGAGAGTCACCGAGGGTTGGGGTGCGCACGAGTATACAGGGGAGGCGCTAGGTTTTTTTTTGCGTATAGATAACTATATATATATAACAATGATATATATAAACGATGGGGAGAGGCAGTAAGGGTCGCGGGTTATTGAGCTGGGCGGCAGCCAAAATTGGGATCCGGGGTCCCACCCCTTGGTGGAGGACTCCGGGGGGTACATCATTGCTGCAGAAGTCGACCAACATAATGTCGACGAAGGTTGGAGCACAGTTACGAGGAGGCGAAGGTCAAAAGAAAGAGAGATAGGAGACGGGAACAGAGGCCCCATCCCAAGGGTAGGTATCCGGTCGAACTTGAGCCTCAACCGTAGACCTCGTAGAGTAGGTGACAGGAGGTGCAGGATTGGTAAACCGATGCACAGAGGTACAAACGTGTCTCAAGGTCAGGAAGGAAGATCTGAGCACAGGCGGACGTTAACACAACCCGCCCCGGCAAGTTCGACACGGGTCTAGATAGAAAATCTTCCCGCCAATAGGAACACAGCTACGACAGGCCTAAACATCGAAAGATCATGGGCGGATCTCTGTAGAGAAGGGACAAACCCTCTTAGAGAATCGATGTACTACATAAAGCCTAAGAGTATCAAAGGGGAAGAGCGGGCTATCTTTAGCGAGGAGGAGATTAACAAAACATCGACATTTTGGCAACACACGCCAGTCCTATATGTCCTCGGGGATAAGCCGTTCTATGGAGAAATTCGAGCATATAGGCGAGAGTCTGGCGTCCAAAAGGCAGTATAGAATTCTTCGCAAGAGATGAGGGTTTCTTCCTAGTTAAGTTTGGTATGAAGGAGGACTTTGAACGTATAATACAGGGAGGCCCGTGGCTATTTGACGGGAGGCTTATCATCATCAAAGAATGGCATAGCAGGGCAAAGTACGAAAGAGATCTTTTCCACACAGTTCCCGTTTGGATACGTCTACCGGGATTTTCGATTCCGTATTGGGCCATCGACGCTTATAAAGATTTCAAGCTTTATAGGGAAGCCTATCAAAGGTGATGAGGCAACCATCGGCCGATACATACTACAGTATGCTCGGGTATTGGTGGAAATTAAGGCAAAGAAAGACCTCCCCAAACTAGTATCGTACGAGATCCCAACTGGGGAGGTCTACACTCAAAGGGATGAATATGAGTGGGTGCCCCCTGCATGCCGGTGGTGTCAATGTTTCGGACACCTCATGCAGCAATGCAAAGTATAGATGGAGGAAGAGAAGGAGGATGAACATACTATAGAGAATGCAGAGTAGTTGAGGGAAGATAATGGCAGAAAAGGGGATTTGGACAGCCTGAGCTTGAGTCCAAACATGGAGATAAATGTGGAACCTATGGGAGACAATCGGGTCCCTAGTGCAGACATGGAATTATCGCTTGTTCTTCCAGGCATCTCCTTTTCGAGGAAGCAACCGGCAACCAACATGGGCAATGACAATCATCAGGAAGCATGTGATAGAATATGGCAAAAAGAAGTGGGACTGGCAGGGACAAGTGACTCGGCAATAGTGGTTTTCCAAGGTTCATCCGAAGAAAACTCACGGATCTTCACAACACGGTCCGAGGTTGTTCCTCGTCGACGGACAACTAAGAATGCAAGAGGGGGCAAAACTATGAATAAACCTTCCTCGAGCGGTTAAGGAAGTACCAGCCGGAAACGTCACACGGGGGAAACAAGGGAGGATACTCGATACGGGGAGGCGCTCGTTTGTGACAACCCCAAGTGGGACGCTCTTATACGTTCCATGGCGGAAGATGCGAGGGCCGAAAAGGCTCATCAAAGCCTTCAGATGACAGTGCATGAACCACATCCATCCTCTAGTGATCACTGCTAAGATATTCCAGAAGATGCAGATCCAGATCAATGTCTATGATAGTTTGGAATGTGCGAGGGGCTTGCTCGATAGGAAGATGGAGGGAGATTACAGAGGTATTGAAATGTAACCACTGTTATATTAGTGTAATACTGGAAACTAAAATTAAATCAGATCGTATGTTGAAGAGAAGAACTCCTACGAATTGGGATCAGATCTATAACTTACAACTGTGTAATATGGCCCGAATATGGGTCAGATGGAACAAAGATATGTGGGAAGGACAGGTTCTTACCATGGACACACAAATCATTACTATCAAACTGACCAATACAGGCGGACTGCAATTCATTCTATGTGCAATATATGGAAGCAATGACCGCATACTTCGGAGGACATTATGGCAAAGCATCACCCATATTAGTAAGGACAATGAGTCGAGAGAGAAACTACCAATCCTGGTGGCCAAGGACTTCAATGTCGTACTCTTTAACCACGAAAAGATTGGAGGAAGACGGGTTCCCGAACCCACTATGAATGAGTTTTAGGATTGTATTCTTCACGCAGGACTCCGATGCTTGGAGAGGATAGGCCATCTCTGGACGTGGAACAATAAATCTATTAGAGGGTTGCTTGCCAGCTTGACCGTGCCCTGGGAAACAATTATTGGTTCGACATATTCCCTTATATTAGCGCAAAAGGAATGGCAGCGGGAACCAGCGATCATTCTTCCTTAAAACTGGGGCTTTCGACAACTCCGGAAAGGAAATCTCGTCCTTTCCGATACAACAACGCATGGCCATTAAAAGAAGGTTATACATCTACTGTATTAGAGGCACTCACACTTGAGGTGAATGGCTATCCACAATTCAGAATGTTCAAAAAACTTCAGCATGTGAAGCACGCTATCCGTACCTGGTGCGATAACAAACCTGAGATGGACATGGCGGCTTATGAAACTCAACTTCAGGAATTACAAGCTCAACTTCAAGATGACATGCTCAATCCAGAGCTTGCACAACGTAAAAGGGAACTGGCAGTTGAAGTGGGGAAGGAACGAGCCATAGAAGAAATACAACTTGCTCAAAGAGCAAAATGCAATTGGATACAAGATGGTGATAAATGCACCAAATTTTTTTACGATGTTGTTCGGGCGAGGCATAGTCGTAATTGCATTCACTCACTCATTGGGCAAGATGGAACAATTAAGACATCCCAATAGGATATCCACGTCGAAGCGGTAAGATTCTACTCTAGTTTGTTTAATCAGAATGACTATCCTACTATATTTTCAGATATAACATGTAAGAAACTGGTGACGGAAAAGGGTAATCAAATGTTGCTCACGCCCATGTCGGAAGGGGAGGTAGCAGAAATCATCAACCAGGCGAACCCGAACAAAGCTTCTGGTCCAGACGAATTTGGGAGTAAGTTTTTCAAAGTCCACTGGAATGAACTAAAAGGCGATATCATGGAGATTATTGGAGATTTCTTCACTATAGGGAAACTTCTGAAAGCGATTAACCATACTTTCTTGTCTCTCGTACCGAAAAAAGGAGCGGTATCATTGACAGATTACAGGCCCATATCTTTGTCACCCCCACTTTTCGAATTAGGGGTATTTTCGTCATTTTTGAGTTTTATAATTTTTTTAGGAATTTTATTTGATTTTATATGATTTTTAGGAATTTATTTGGTTTGGTTTGGATTTTATCCAATTCGGACTCAAGTTGGAGACTCGGGTAGCCTGGACCCTAGTGGGACCCACATACTAGCTGGGCTTAGCCCACATACCATCCCAATTAGGCTAGAAACCATAAACCCAATTTTCCACGGCTTAATTTGTCATATTAGAGCTTAATTGGTTGATTAGGAACAAACCGAACCAACCCGAAACAAACCGAACCCAAAACTAAGTCTATTGGGTTTGGGCTTATTGGATCCTACCCAAACCTATTTCCCCACACCATGGCCGGCCAAGAGAGCAGCCCCCCCCCTTTCTTCTTTATTAAGTCACAACATCTCTCTCTCTCTTTCAAAACCATTTTTCTTCCAAGCTCTCTCTCTCTCTCCAAGAACCCACTCTAGGTATGATTTTAATTCTTCATTTATTACTCCAATTCATTTAATGTCTTCACAATAGTTAGGGAGGATGAGATTCTCTACCATTTGCCCATAAATTTTGTAGGATTTTCTAGAAATTTAGGTTGAGGTTTAATTAGGGGTTAATATATATATGTATGTATATATATATATATATATATGGAGGATTATTTATGTGTATATATATTATGTGGTGTGGTGTTGTGTTGTGTTGGGAGGGGGCATTGACCGGTTCGGCCAAGGGGGGGAGTGGTTTGAGTGTGTGTGTGTATTTTTGGAGATATATGTGTTTATATAGATCATTTTATATATATATCTATATATGTATATATAAATATATGGCTTATATATATTATTAATGAATATATTTTGTGGTTGTGTTGGTGATTTGAGGGGGGGGAATAGGAGCAGCCATGTTCGGCCAGGAGAGGGGCTTGAGTGGATTTTGTGTGTACCATTTTGGTTTTATACCTATTATTCTATATATATATATATATATATATGTATATATATATAGTTATATATATTTGTGGTTCATATGTAATGGGATATATATATATATATGTGGTTGTGTGTGTGTGTCCTTGTGTTGGTGTAGGGGACAGCAGGTTCGGCCAGGCATGGCATGGCATGGATGTGTGTGTGGTTGTTAGTGGTAGAATGGGTGTTTGATTTAATGTTTGTGAGTGGAGTTTGTGAGAGTTTGAGAGGGGATATAGAGAGAGTCATGAGATGAGTTAGTGAGTGTTGGAGGGAGGATGAAACCATTTCTTGGCTGTCCAAACACAGCCCATTGAACCCCCAAAAATCTGTCCTATCTTGCCATACATGGCTGTCCAATACCCCCACCTTTCCTCCATTTTGTAGCCCACAAAAACCCCCAACCACAGCCCCTTGAATACCCATATATCTACCATGTTTCAAGCCATATGTGGCTGTCATTCAGTGTCCAAAAACAGCCCCAAACCATCACAAAATCAGTTCCAAAAACAGCCCTCTATTCCCTTGGACTGTCCTTCAAATTCAGCCCTCCCATTGCCTTCAAAATCAGTCCATGTATCCCCCAAAATCTGGCCACATAATTACCTATGTGTGTGTGTGTGTAGTTGTGAGTTTGTGTGGGTGTGTGAGAGTCTAGAGTGCATAGTTTAGTAACCTATAGGTAGCCTATTGTCTAAACTAGTAGGAAACCTATAGGAGAAGCCTTTGAGTGTGGTTTATGTGAGTGTATCATGAGAGTGGGTTGTGTGTAGATGAATTAGGAGAATAGAATTTAAGAGAAGAAGAATAGGGAGAAAAATGAGAAATAGAAATAGGGGAAAACCGAGTTAGAGGGCGAAACGGAGCTCGGAGTGTCGGATTGAGCTGAAACTTGGCGTAGGACAAGAATACGTGATTTAGATTTTGCGGGTAGGCTTCCGGGTGAAAATCGGGGTTGTAGGGCGCCTGTATCGCGCCGTACCATTCCGTATCTTGAAATATTTAAGATACCGGCAATGGGCCGTAACATGGACTAGATGTCCATTTTACTTAGGTATCTTGGTAGGTAATATATGTATAGGCTAGTACCTTACTACCCTAGGGAGCTCGGGTCAAAATACCGAAGGTAGGTAGGCTAACTTGATAGTTGCCGAAGCTAGAATTTTACCCTTTTTAAGGGTAGAATAGGATATTGGCCTACGGCCAAGATATGAGTTTCGAAGTCCAAGATGGACTTGGATATGGGTTGTAGAGGTTGGTAATAGTTAGAAATAGTCGCCTAGACCTAGTCTTGACCCCGGTTGACCACGGTTGACTTTTTAGACCAAAAGTCAACTATGGGTCAACGCTTTACCCAATTTAGTCCCAAATTCCTTTAGACTTGTGTAGTTGACCAAAAGTCAACTATTAGTCACCATTGACCTAGGGTTGACCAGAGTTGACCAGGGTTGACCAGTTGACCAAAAGTCAACTGTAGGCCAACTCTTGATCCCGTTTGACTTTCTTTGACTTGTTTTAACCCGTGATGACTGGTATGACCTAGGATTTACTTGGTCTGACTTAGATTGACTGGATATAACTTGATTTGACCTAGATTGACTTGACAGGACTTAGAGTGACTCAGTGAGACCTAGTTTTGACTTAGAATTTGCATATCATGATTAGATTAGCTTTTCTTCATTATTAAACCATGTTTTGACTTGTAGTATCTCATCTTTAGGTCTGTGATTACTCTGAGCGTCTGTTCACCTTATCAGCTCAGGACCACAGGCGAGTACATTTACTGATAGTTTTCATTGTCTTGATATCTACTATATCCGATTCAGTTGTAGTGTCTTACTTGATTCTCGACACGATAGTTCACGGACTAGTATACGTCGGATCCTGTCATGAGATGTTATTCCTGGATTTTCCTTGGTATATTGGTGTGTGATATCCATGTTTCATGTACTTATATAGACATTGATTTGGGAGTGGGCTGATCACCTGCTTTTGAATCCGTGTCATGACGTGCCATGTCCGGATCCATGATGCTATTCGGGGATGGGGGAAATTATTAGGGGTTATGTGATCAAAGCCTCCCTGTCACTATTTTGCTAGCGCCACCCTCACCTCACGTAGGGTGTAGCAGACACCCCTTGCCGGGTTATCCAGGTTGGCCGGCATGCTATCCGTTACGCGGATTGCCGAGCCAAGTGGATAACCCTACCCTGACTCCCTAGCCTATCACATATCGCTCTAATAATTCAAAGCACATTTTACATTTATTTTCGTATCTTATATTCCAGTTCAGTTTTACTTTCTGTACTTTTCACCATGCTATGATTTCATTTACTCACATGCTCTACCTGCCTTTATACTGTACCATGATTTGAGACTAAGTCCTGTTTGAAAGAAGGGTTACAACCCCGGTCCTTGTTTGGTTTAAGGGTTGTAACTCGGCTTTCGAATGGTTCCCAAGTCGCATATATCTTTGTCTTGTATTTCATTATACTGTCTCTTATAGTATTTGTCAATTCATATGGAACTGCTGTTGGTGTTTGTACTTGCTCATTTTCCTGACAGGATACCGTTATGAAATTTTATAGATGTTTCTGAGACAGATGGAGACTCAGGCCAGGGCAGTGGCCTGATAGATTGGCCGCTAAATTTTATACTCCCTGAGTAGTTAGCACTTGTTAGGCTTGACTGCACTGCGATCCAGCTTTGGATTTTAGAATATAGTATTATATTATATTCTGTGATGTTATGTTTAGTCTTGGACTTGTGTGGATCTCGAACTTATTTCCTGCTTTCATCTATCATATTTTCTTTCATGCTATCTACCCTAGTTTTACATTTGTGATTGAGATTGTATTGCTATGTCACCTCCATTCGGAGTATATATACTGTACAGGTACCTTTATCTGTTTAGTGTAGTTTTGTAGACAACCTAGACAGCGTTCTACCGCTGATGCTGCGGCGTAGGCTGGACGTAACCACGTACTCGTGCCCCTCTTCAGGGTGCGGGTCGTGATAATCCTGCTGCAACTTTATCTACAAAATTATCACACACCTCATGTGTTGAAGAATGGAAGCGTTGGCTGGTCTCCAAAAATCAAGCATCATTAATTAAAGGCCGCTCTAATGCAGAACATAGTCTATTGGGTCATGAATTAGTTCGGGAGTTTAACAAACCAGGAGCTAGCAAAGCGTGCATCAAGATGGACTTGCGGAAGGCTTACGACACAGTAAATAGAGACTTTTTATGCCACATTATGTGCTCGATGGGATTCGCCGAACCTTGGGTTGCTTGCATACGTCAATGCATATCTACTCCTAGCTTCTTTGTGCTTATAAAGGGACAACCTCATGGCTTTTTCAAGTGTACTCGAGGTTTACGACAGGGATGTCCACTATCCCCATATCTATTTACGTTCATGATGGAGTTTTTCACATGCCTGATGGACATCAAGGTGAGTAGAGGATGGATCATACCTCTATTTCGACATATTCATCCACAAGTTACACACTTAATATATGCGAATGATCTACTTGTATTTCTGAAACCGTCAAGAATGGGATTACACACACTAACAAGGATCATGGAGAGATTCGGCAATTTGACAGGATTACATCTTAATAAAGATAAGAGTACGGTATTTTTCAGCAAATGGTGTCCCCAACAAGAGGAGAAGGCTGCCAGCATCGGCATCGCCAGAGGTATACTTCTGGTCAAATATTTGGGTATTCCACTCTCTGTTAATTATGCGAAGGCCACCGAATGCTCAAGTATACTGGAGTATACACAACGAAGAATGAAGGGATGGCAGGCAAAAAATTTATCCTTTGGTGGCAGAATCGAGTTGGTTCGTTCGGTAATAACTGCAGTAGCTAGCTTCTGGCTTCAATCAGTTATGTTACCGCTGACAACTATCGATAAATTAGACAAATTGTGTACAAATTTCATTTGGAGAGGAGGGATACATGCTATTTTTTGGTCGGATTTTTGTCGTCCAAAGGAGGAAGGTGGAGTCGGTCTTCGCTCATTACGTACTCTTCAGAAAGTAGCATGATGGAAACTGGTGTGGAAATTCCTGCATGAGGAATCAATTTGGGCTACCTGGATGCGTAATCGGTATATGAAGCAAACAAATTTCTGGGTATACTTTTCGTCAAATAATGAATCTGTCACTCTCAAATATATGCTCCGACACAGAGTCGAAGTAAGCCAACACTTGGAAAGAGTTATCAAAGATGGCACGAATACCGACCTTTGGTTGGATCCATGGATCCAACACAAAGGGCTCCTCGGCTGGGTTGGAGATCATGCAGCACCAGCTGCATATGGGGGTGTGAGAGTAGCGTCTATCATGCAGAAGGGAGGTTGGCATGCTGGAGCTAGCCTATACGCTCATTCACAGATTACTCGGATAGAAACAGTCCACATAGATTGTAGCATTGAAAAGGATAAGTGGGTATGGGTGGGTACGCCCAATGGGGAGTTCATATCTAGCGAAGCATACAAGCAAGCTAAAATACCTACTGATACTTGGGAGAAAGCCGAAATGGTGTGGTTTAAAGGTTGTCCAAAGAAGATGCAGCTTTGTCTATACAAGTTACTCCAAGGAAGACTACTCATGATGGATCGTTTGATGATATTCGGAATTCAACTAGATTATAACACATGCATACTATGTGGACAAGACCCAGAGCCGATTAACCATGTCTTCTTTCAATGCCAATTCTCCAAGAGAATATGGCAAGAGCAGGAGAAAGTTATTTCGCTTCGACAGAGTAGAGAGTATGGAATCAAGAAAATTATACAGAATATTAAGAGTGACAAGATAAAAGGTGCGGTATGGTACGGGAAGGCAAGAATCAGGCTTGCTGCTGTGGTATGGCACATCTGGAGGGAGAGGAATGCAAGAATATTCGAAGCGACTCAAACTTCAGAAAGGGGTATTCTCAATAATATTAAATATGATGTATTTTGTATGAATAAACCGAGCCCTAGTACTAATATGGGCTAAGATGTACTCAGTTATTCTATGATAATAAAATTACCGTTTCCAATATATATATATATATATATATATATATATATATATATATATATATACCTCTAAAATCTAAAAAATTTCAAAATAAAATCTAAAACTTATCTATCCATTATTTAATGTATTTAAACATAGGTACATATATATTTAAATTCTTTTGACAATTAAAAATAGAAACCGATAATAGTAACTTATGAATAATAAATAGGTTTATTTAATCATAACAAAAATAACATTAATAATAATAAAGTATTAGAAAAATATATCAAATGATGGCTTTGGTGGACTTATACCACACACCCTTATCCGAGTCTAAAATTTTTTATAATTATTAAACATTATTTAATAAATAAAAAATAATACTTGTACCAATAATTTAAAAATTAGAAATTGTACATGAAAATCAAAAATAATTTAGAAATTTTTTTTTTACATATACGAAATATGCCTACATGGCCATATTTGGTCTCCCACGTGCCTGCATGGGCTTGGGCTTGTTTCGGGTCCAATCCGGGCTAAATTGGTTCAACCGGGTATCTTAAAAGTCAAAAGTCAAATTAATAAATAATTAATTTATCGGTAGGGATTAAGTCGTAATTTGACCTGGTTTTACTAGTTAGGGCCTACTTATGGCTAGGCCTCCCATGACATGACTAGTACACTAGTCAAGGCACACTGTTACATCTTCCATGCCAAAATTCATGGTCGTCTAGTGCTCCAAAAATCAACAATGGCTGAAGTCATCTTTAATAAAAACCATAAATTGTAATAAAAAATTATTTAAAGCCTTTTTAAAATAAAATAAAAATTTAAAATTTTTAGGGGTTTTACAATTAGGATTTGTGACAATTCTAGTTAGCTAAAGTATCAAGCCGTACTCATTGCTTGGCCGTGATTGATGGATGAAGTCCATTTTCTGTCTAGTCTTGTCTTGTCCAGTTTATCTTATTTCAGTACTTAGCTTCCTGTCATTTCCTTAACATGCTATTTTTCTACTACATGCTCGGCTTCACCACATGCTCACATGTCCAGTTTATTCTACATATTTACTTGTTATTTACTTACATGTTCTCGGTTTTCCATTTGTATACACTGTGGTACCAATTTATTATTCCAGTCTCGTTTACTGCTTTATCTTAGAGATATTATGAATTGCATGCTGGTTTTAGTTTATAGTTTGGCTTTCTTTGTGGTACTTGCTATTGGGGGTCTGACCCCACTGGTTTTGCATTGATCAGATTTAGTTGATGAGCCCGAGGACCTTCCGGACCTTCCACTCGATGGTGACTACCCAGAGCACCAGGGAGCTTGAGTGGGTGTTCTTTCTCTTACCCACTCTTTCATGTACATATTCTTTTGAGGCGTTTCGCCACCGAGCACATGTTTAGCTCATGTTTTGGACTTGACTTGTAGCCTACAGGCTTAGACATGATGGTATATTTCTAAACTGCAGCTAGAGCTGATCATGTATTACTCATTCTTGCTAGTTCTTCATTTTGTATTACTAGTTTCATGATCATCTATATATTATAGTTTGGGATGCTTTACTGTCTTATATGCATGATGATCATATTCTTGTACCTTACTTTTTGTCTGAGACTGAGATATCTATGATTATATGACCTAGGATTGACTGTTGATTTGTAGCAGAGACCCCCATCTATACAGCTTATACGTTGTTCGGAGTACTTGAGTACTTTGGTTTTCGTAGCTGGCCTGGTCCGTCTATATTTGCCAGTATTCTGGTTCTGGGACGTGACAGTTGTCATGTCAGATGTTATATCAAGCTACCACATATAAGAAGAAATAGTTTGGAATGACACTTTGTGTGAGCCCCTATTTTTCAAAATTTAATTAATTAGTGTTAATTAATTATTAATGTCATATTTAGCCTTAAAATATTTATTATGATTTTTAGGAATTTTTCTAGAATTTTTAAATGAGTTTTAAATGAGTTTGCAATTAATAATTTTTTTAATACGGAATGCAAATTTTAAATTGCATTTAGATACTGGAAGGACCTATCTGTAATATCCTAAACTACGGGGACCTAAACGAAAAATCCTATTCTACCCACCCCCGATGACCCGACTGCCCGACGACCGCCACGCCGACCTGCCCCCGCCATTTTCGGCCGCCCAACCGACCTAGGACCGACTCTGACCCCGATAAAAACCCCCACACTCACCCCCGACCCATCCACGACCACCGTCGACGACCACAGACCCTATTCTCTTCCCCGACAGCCCAAACCAAAACCCTAACTCCGGCGAACTCTCTTCCAGCACCCACGACGAGCGTCACCGCCCCCAACCACCATCAATCGACGTGCCCGGCCAAGACGAACGCGTCGCCACCACTCCGTCGCGACCACGCTGCCTCCTCCGCCGTCCAGCACGTTCCAAACCCCCACCGATTGCCGGACACGTAAGTTACAGTGACAAAGTGTGTCGTGCGTGTCTCGATTCGACCTATGTCGTTCGCCAGGACACGACGAACCCAACGCTGTGCTCGGACACGCGTTTCATGACCCGTACGTGTCGTGCATAGCACGGACACGTAGACTCTGTGTCCCAAACTGTCAGGACACAGAGTTAATTTTTTAGGTTATTATTATTATTAACTAAAGCAGAAATAAATAAAATCAGAATCCTAACCCTAACACAAGCCGCGGGCTGACCCCCTGGCCAGCCTGACCCAGTCAGGGAACCCGACCCATAGGGCCGAGTTCGAGCCCCCTGTGCTGTGTTTGTTTTCTTTTTCTTTTTCTTTTTGTTTTATTTTTATGTTTTTATATATATATATAAATATTTATATATATGTATATATATATTTCTGTATATATATATATATTTTATTATATATATACATACTGTTATATACGTATGTACAGTATTTATATATATATATTATAAATTTATTTCTTTATGTATATATATGTATTTTATATATATATACATATATGTTATATATGTATATGTATATATACATAACTATTTAGCCTAAGTAATTTACGTAATATTATACATATGTATATTTTTAATATATGTAAATATTACTTGTCATATTTTTATGGCTACTATGTAAAATTTTACCCTATTAAAATATTAATATTTATTATGTATTTTTACCTCTTTGTATTTTTTGTGTATTTTAATTACTGCAACCATTTGGTGTCCAAGTTTAGCATGGGTTTTTGGGCCCAAATGTGTTTTCACACATTCAAGACCTGTACAAGTCATATTGGACTTGATTCATGGCCTTGGGTCCTGTATTTGAACTTTGGTTCAAATTATGTACATGGACATAATACGCAGATAATTAATTATTTAATTTCAGATTGTGTACAATACTGTTTTTGAATTTCTAAAAATACTTAAATTGCTGTTAAAATTCTAGAAAAATAGTATTTAAATACTATGTTAATTTAGCTAATTTAGTATAATTTTTACAGTATTTAATTTACAGTTTTGTCGCTGTTTTGGCATATGAAACCAGAACTCATTTTTCTATGTATTTAGGAAAATTGATTTTTATAAAATACTTGTACTGGTTAATAAATTCCAGAAAAATTATAATAAATTTCTATAATTAAGAAGGATAATTTTGGTACTTTATTTTATATAAAATTAAGCTTTTCGTCTATCTCAAAAATTATTGGAACACAATGTTCATTTGATTTATTTATTGAATAATTACGACTTGTAACTTTTTGTGTTATTTTGAGTTATAGCCGTGTTGAACCTCACCCCTCACTAGTGTAAAGACCCTAGAAAGTTAGTTATAGTAGTGTGTCACCCCACATTGGTCTCATATGCTAAAGTCATCATTTTGGCTAGGTGCCCAGTCACAAGTCGTGTTGCACCAATTAGTGTCTTAGTGTTTTAGTTTAGTGTAAAAACTAAGTTTATGTATTTATTTCTACAGTGACGAGTTACCAGACATCTATAGCACTTTTATCGCAGCTTGCTTTGCTAGAGGCAAGTACTTTCTACAAACTTTACATACTGTTACATAAATGAACTGCAAATCCAACTATGTTAAATGCTGATCCTTGGGGTAGCAAGTTAAAATATCACATGTTGTACTTTTTATTACTACCATGCTTAGAACAGTCTTTATGTATCTCTCACATGATTAGAATATGGGTTATGGGGAAACTGACCATTGAGTACGTGATCATGCCCCCTATAGTAGCGAGCGATGTCACATTTTATATGCATACCTTGCCGCAGGCCATTATCCAGCATTTCTGTACGGATGTACACCTATGCTTGTAGACTTATACGTATGTACATTTTATTTACATTTACCACAGTACATTGTACACCTATTGACGATCACGTACCTGCTACAGTTTTAAACATTACATATACATCTGTCTCTATGACATATGTGTCCTTGCCATGATAGATTATGTGATACCATGTTTCCAGTTATTCCTCTTATGTTCATTTCCATGTTTTATATACTAGTTTGCTAGAATCAGTACTTGCTTCCATCCTGACAGGATAACGTTGTAGGTATCCTTACTGAGGAGGAGTTACTCTGCGACTCATATTATGGAGATACTGCCGAGGACCAGGCTTTGCCTTACGAGGATGTACCTGCGGGGAAACTCGTCTAGTTTGCGTAGTTGCTTGGGATATTTAGTGTAGTCATGTATTAGACTATGTATTTTGTAACTGGATATGTATCCAGTTTTATATTTCAGACTTGTACTTGGACTTATTACTATATGAGACGACTTTTGTGTTTGGAGCATTTATGACTTTTATTCACTTATAGAACTGTTAGCACATTTAGTCTTATCCTGTAGTCTTTAGAACATCTTACTACGTTTTATCTCAAGCGTAGGCTGGGCATGACTTGGCCCGGCCCAACAATTTGGGTAGCGGGTCGGGAAATATTTTTAGTGGTGGCCCATGCAGGTCCTGACTTAAATTGTTTGGTTACGTTATTATACCAAGAATGCCTGCAATTAGGAACTTAAGGTAATTAGACAACATTAGGAATGATGCTTAGAACACCTAGAAGAATGCTAGGATTGCAACATAGGAAATACATCACATGCCTGCTATTATAATTAGATTTCCTTGTCTATGATTGCTTACTTTAACAAGTCCTTATAAGTCCTTTTTATTGTAATTAGATGGTGCTTACTCGTTCATCCCAGTATGTCACACCTGAGAATGGCGCACTCCATATCCAGTCAGCTGACCAGTTGACTGATATACCTCCACCTCCACCTACCATACTCTACCACTCCACAAATCCACCAACCCAGATACCTCTACCACCTTCCACATCGCAGTCCCAGCAGGACCCGATACTTCTACCACCCCCTATCACTATACCTACCCAGGCTTCCGTCACACTCGACGAAAACCAACTGCTCACTCTGATCCAGGGGTTCCTAACGACCCATCAGGAGCAGACTACCCTACTCCGCCAGAGCATGGAGCGTTCTAAGGAACGTACCATGGTCCTACCACCTGTAAAGCCACGGCAGAGAGCGGGGACGATCAAGGACTTCATGGGTCTGAAACCCAAGGAGTTCTCAGGGACTGAGGGCATAGTAGTAGCAGATGACTGGCTAGACTCGGTAGAGAGGAAGCTCCTTGGAGTTAGGATACCGGATGACCTCCAGGTCGAGGCAGCGGGATTTCTGCTGATAGACTTGGCAGGAGTTTGGTTCCGGAATGAGCCGTTATTTGCAAGAGGGAGGGCTACTTGGGATCAGTTAAAGACCCAGTTCAAGAAAAAATTCTTCTCGACCACTGCTAGAGTAGCCTTGGGGCTACAATTCCAGAACATCCAGCAGGAGAACCGTTCTGTCGACGAGTATGCGGCAGAGTTTAGTCGCCTGAGCCATTTCGCTCCTAGTCTGGTTGCAGACCCAGAGGAGATGACCCGTAAGTTTTGCCATGGTCTAGTTCCAGACATTGGCATTCTTATAGTGGCGAACGGTACGACTGACGACTACCAGAGCCTAGAGTTGGTCCGGAGCATTGAGGAGCGCCTTCTGTCTAGCAAGAGGCCGGCTTCTGTACATTATGAGGGACCGTCCAAACGTCAGGCTTTCCAGCAGAGAGCACCGATGTCGTACCAGCAGACATATCGTCCCCCTACATCACATCAACAGACCTCGCCAGTTAGAGCCCCGGGACCCCGACAACAGCAGAGGAGAGCTATGTGTACTTTCTGCGGAAGAGCAGGGCATGACTACTCCATCTGCAGAAAGAGGTTGAAGCAGTGCTTGGTTTGTGGGTCTGCCACCCATCAGATTCGGGACTGTCCAGCAGCCAAGGGACCTAGAGGACCAATCCCGACCCAGCAGCAGAGGTTTGGGCAACATCTGCAGCAGCAGAAGGGACCTCAGGGGAAGACTTATAGCCTACCCTTGAGCCGGAGCCGGAGCAGGTTTCGGAGCCAGATTACTTAGCTGACGTCATCACATGTCATGTTTATTTGTATACTTCTCTAGCTCTATGCTTGTTTGATTCTCGTGCATCTCATAGCTTCCTGTCATTAGAGTTTATGCATGAACACCACTTAGTATCTACACCTACTGCGGAGATTAGTAGAGAGATGACGGGAGGAGGACCAGTGCCTATTAGAGCTATCTATAGATGCTCTATTACTGTAGCCGGGAGAGAGTTTGAGGGGCGATTATTTGTGATGCCACTCCCCAGTTATGATATCATATTGGGGATGGAGTGGCTTAGCTATGTCCATACATCTATAGACTGTCATGAGGGTAGTATTTTGTTCAGTCCCCCAGGCACAACACCATTTAGAGTCAGGAGGACAGGGTCGGAGATCAGCCTAGAGCCGAACTGTTGTACGACAGTTGGGGATGTAGCACCGTCACACCCTATCATTAGGGAGTTTATGGATGTATTCCCAGAGGATCTTCTAGGACTTTCGTCTGACAGAGATGTGGAGTTCACTATAGATTTAGTGCCGGGTTCATCACCAGTATCCTGGGCTTGCTATAGAGTGAATCCCAAGGAGGCCGTAGAGATGAAAGAGCAGATTGATGACCTATTGAAAAAGGGTTTCATTCGATCTAGTGCTTCTCTATGGGGAGCGCCAGTGCTCTTTGTGCCTAAGAAGGATGGTACAGTTCGGTTGTGTATTGACTACCGGGCCTTGAATGCCATCACCATCAAGAACAAATATCCTCTGCCCAGGATAGATGATTTGTTCGACCAGTTGAGTGCGGCGAAAGTATTTTCCAGGATAGACTTGAGATCCGAGTACCACCAGGTGAAGGTCAGGGCAGCAGACATCCAGAAGACGACATTCAACACGAAGTACGGGCAGTACGAGTTTCTGGTGATGCCATTTGGTCTCACAAATGTGCCAGCTGTCTTTATGAATTTGATGAATAAGATATTCCACCAGTATCTGGATAAGTTCGTCGTAGTGTTTATCGACGACATCCTGATGTACTCGAAGATGCCAGAGGAGCATACAGAGCACTTACGGATAGTTTTGGGGATTCTGAGACAGGAGAGATTGTTTGCCAAATTGCCGAAGTACGAGTTCTTTTTAGACCGAGTGGATTTTCTCGGCCATGTAGTTACTGGAGAGGAAATCTCGGTGGATCCTAGAAAGATTGCTGCAGTTGAGACATGGAAGGCTCCGCCGTCAGTTTCAGAGATCAGGAACTTTCTGGGTTTAGCAGGCTATTATAGAAAGTTCGTCCAGGACTTTGCTAGGATAGCTGAACCTATGACGAAGCTGACGCAGAAGGACGCAGAGTACATTTGGTCAGAGGACTGCCAGGCAGCATTTGAGGAGCTGAAGAGGAGGCTAACGACCGCTCCAGTTCTGACATTACCTTCAGGTTCTGGAGGTTTCACCATATACATCGATGCTTCAGGAAAGGGGTTAGGATGTGTCCTACAGTAGCATGGGAAAGTGATTGCTTATGCATCTAGGCAATTGCGGACTCATGAGCAGAATTATCCTACCCATGACCTAGAGTTAGCTGCGGTGATCTTTGCACTCAAGTTATGGAAACATTACTTATACGGAGAGCGTGTGAAAATCTTTACTGACCACAAAAGCTTGAAGTATGTGTTCACGCAGAAAGAGCTGAACATGAGGCAAAGACGATGGTTGGAGTTGATGAAAGACTTCGACATCGATTTACAGTATCACCCCGGGAAGGCAAATATGGTGGCGGATGCGCTGAGCAGGCATCCGATGGCATGGTATCTGATGATATATTGGCATTTACGGGAAGATCTGGAGAAGCTCGGTATCGAGCTAGTTCGGCCCGGATCAGTGATACAGATGATGGCGCTTGACATTCAGTCAGGTTTGATAGAGCAGATCCGGGAGGCACAGTCTACATATGAGAGCCTTCGCAGACTTCGAGCCCAGGCTTTAACTGGATTGCTGGATGACTTCACTGTAGCAGAGGATGGATCCTTGAGGCATGACAGCCGATTGTGCGTGCCGAAGGGAGAGCTGGTAGAGGCAGTCTTGTAGGAGGCACACCGATCGAGATATTCTATTCACCATGGTGCTAACAAGATGTACCGTGACTTGCGGAAACATCTTTGGTGGCACGGAATGAAGAGAGATATATCACGTTTCATCACGAGATGCCTAGTTTGCCAGCAGGTCAAGGCGGAGCGCCAGAGGCCAGCTGGTTTGTTGCAGCCGTTACCCATTCCCGAGTGGAAGAGGGAACATATTACGATGGACTTCATCTCAGGGCTTCCTCATTCCCAAGGAGGGAAGGATGCAATTTGGGTCATCGTGGATAGGCTGACGAAGTGTGCGCACTTTATACCCTTCAAGGTGGGGTTTTCCACCGAGAAGTTGGCGGAGCTATACATGCAGCAGATAGTTCGCCTACACGGAGTGCCAGCGAGCATCGTGTCGGACAGAGACAGCAGATTCACGTCCCACTACTGGAGGAGCTTGCAGGAGGAGTTGGGCAGTAGGCTCAAGTTCAGTACGGCGTACCACCCGCAGACAGATGGGCAGTCCGAGAGGACGATACAGACACTGGAGGATATGCTGAGGACCTGCATACTGGACTTTGGAGGATCTTGGGAGAGCCATCTGCACTTGGTAGAGTTTTTATACAACAACAGCTACCAAGCCAGTATCGGTATGTCTCCTTTCGAGGTGCTATATGGACGACGATGCCGTACATCGCTCTTTTGGGACGATGACGGAGACAGAGTTATGCTTGGGCCAGAGATGATCACGGATGCAGCAGAGAAGGTCGGGATGATCAAAGACAGGCTCAGAGTAGCTCAGGACAGGCATAAACACTGGGCTGATGCTAGTCGCAGACTGATGGAGTTCGCAGATGGTGATATGGTGCTAGTGAAGATATCACCTACTAGAGGGACGATCCGGTTCGGACGAGGAGGGAAGCTGAGCCCCAGATACATCCGACCGTTCGAGATACTTGGCAGGATTAGAGAGTTAGCTTACAGGGTTGCACTTCCACCCAACCTAGCAGGAGTTCACGATGTCTTTTACGTATCTCAGCTGAGGATCGATATGTTCCAGACCCTAGTCATGTGCTAGATCATTCAGAGTTGGAGGTCGGACCGAGCCTTACATTTTCTGAGCAGCCAATGAAGATATTAGACATGAGGGAGAAGAGGCTGAGAAACAAGGTTATACCCTTAGTACGAGTAGCTTGGAGCCGTCACTCTCCGGGTGAATCTACTTGGGAGAGGGAGTCGGACTTGAGGGAGAGATACCCTTACTTGTTCGATCCAACCGCTGCGAGGGAACCTCCCGTTCCCGCTTGATACCTTAGAGGTTAGTTTCGATCATAGCCTTAGTCATTTGTTGCATTGCTTGCTATGTTAGAATATTGTGGGGTCTTCAATCCTTGTGAATTTCAAGGACGAAATTTTTCAAGGAGGAAAGACTTGTGAGCCCCTATTTTTCAAAATTTATTTAATTAGTGTTAATTAATTATTAATATCATATTTAGCCTTAAAATATTTATTATAATTTTTAGAAATTTTTCTAGAATTTTTAAATGAGTTTTAAATGATTTTTAAACACTAAAATATTATTTTGTAATACTTAGAATTGTTTTTACATCCATCTGCAATTTATTGAATTGTTATAATATCAGTTTGCAATTAATAATTTATTTTTAATGCAGAATGCAAATTTTAATTTGTATTTAGACACTGGAAGGACCTATCTGTAATATCCTAAACTACGGGGACCTAAACGAAAAATCCTATTCTACCCACCCCCGACGACCCGACTGCCCGACGACCGCCATGCCGACCTGCCCCCGCCATTTTCGACCGTCCAACCGACCTAGGACCGACTCTGACCCCTATAAAAAGCCCCACACTCACCCCCGACCCATCCACGACCACCGTCGACAACCACAGACCCTATTCTCTTCCCCGATAGCCCAAACCCTAACCCTAACTCTGGCGAACTCTCGTCCAGCCCCCACGACGAGCGTCACCGCCCCCAACCACCATCAATCGACGCGCCCGGCCAAGACGAACGTGTCGCCACCACTCCGCCGCGACCATGCTGCCTCCTCCGCCGTCCAGCACGTTCCAAACTCCCACCGATCGTCGGACACGTAAGTTACAGTGACAAAGTGTGTCGTGCGTGTCTCGATTCGACCTATGTCGTTCGCTAGGACACGACGAACCCAACGCTGTGCTCGGACACGCGTTTCATGACCCGTACGTGTCGTGCATAGCATGGACACATAGACTCTGTGTCCCAAACTGCCAGGACACAGAGTTGATTTTTTGGGTTATTATTATTAATAATAACTAAAACATAAATAAAGAAAATCAGAATCCTAACCCTAACACAGGCCGCGGGCTGACCCCCTGGCCAGCCCGACCCAGTCAGGGAACCCGACCCATAGGGCCGAGTTCGAGCCCCCTATGCCGTGTTTGTTTTCTTTTTCTTTTTCTTTTTGTTTTATTTTTATGTTTATATATATATATATATATATATATATATATATATATATATATATATATATATATGTATATGTATATATGTATTTCTGTATATATATATTTTTTATTATATATACATACTGTTATATACGTATGTACAGTATTTATATATATATATATTATATATTTATTTCTTTATGTATATATATGTATTTTCTATATATATACATATATGTTATATATGTATATGTATATATATATATTTTTATGTATATGTATATATACATAACTATTTAAATATATATATATATATATATATATATATATATATATATATATATATATATATATATATATATATATATATATACATATATATATAACTATTTAGCCTAAGTAATTTACGTAATATTATACATATGTATATTTTTAATATATGTAAATATTACTTGTCATATTTTTATGGCTACTATGTAAAATTTTACCCTATTAAAATATTAATATTTATTATGTATTTTTACCTCTTTGTATTTTTTGTGTATTTTAATTACTGCAACCATTTGGTGTCCAAGCCTAGCATGGATTTTTGGGCCCAAATGTGTTTTCACACATTCAAGACCTGTACAAGTCATATTGCACTTGATTCATGGCCTTGGATCCTGTATTTGAACTTTGGTTCAAATTATGTACATGGACAAAATACGCAGATAATTAGTTATTTAATTTCATATTGTGTACAATGCTGTTTTTGAATTTCTAAAAATACTTAAATTGCTATTAAAATTCTAGAAAAATAGTATTTAAATACTATTTTAATTTAGCTAATTTAGTATAATTTTTACAGTATTTAATTTACAGTTTTGTCACTGTTTTGGCATATGAAACGAGAACTTATTTTTCTATGTATTTAGGAAAACTGATTTTTATAAAATACTTGTACTGGTTAATAAATTCCAGAAAAATTATAGTAAATTTCTATAATTAACAAGGATCATTTTGGTACTTTATTTTATATAAAATTAAGCTTTTTGTCTATCTCAAAAATTGTTGGAACACAATGTTCATTTGATTTATTTATTGAATAATTACGACTTACAATTTTTTGTGTTATTTTGAGTTATAGCCGTGTTGAACCTCACCCCTCACTAGTTTAAAGACCCTAGAAAGTTAGTTATAGTAGTGTGTCATTCCACATTGGTCTCCTATGCTAAAGTCATCATTTTGGCTAGGTGCCCAGTCATAAGTCGTGTTGTACCAATTAGTGTCTTAGTGTTTTAGCATAGTGTAAAAACTAAGTTTATGTATTTATTTCTACAGTGACGAGTTACCAGACATCTATAGCACTTTTATTGCAGCTTGTTTTGCTAGAGGCAAGTACTTTCTACAAACTTTACATACTGTTAAATATATGAACTGCAAATCCAACCATGTTAAATGCTGATCCTTGGGGTAGCAAGTTAAAATATTACATGTTGTACTTTCTATTTCTACCATGCTTAGAACAGTCTTTATGTATCTCTCACATGATTAGAATATGGATTATGGGAAAACTGACAGTTGAGTACGTGATCATGCCCCCCTATAGTAGCGAGCGAGGTCGCATTTTATATGCATACCTTGCCGCAAGCCATTATCCAGCATTTCTGTACGGATGTACACCTATGCTTGTAGACTTGTACGTATGTACATTTTATTTACATGTACCACAGTACATTGTACACCTATTGACGATCACGTACCTGCTATTGTTTTAAACATTACATATACATCTGTCTCTATGACATATGTGTCCTTGCCATGATAGATTATGTGATGCCATGTTTCCAGTTATTCCTCTAATGTTCATTTCCATTTTTATATGCTAGTTTGCTAGAATCAGTACTTGCTCCCGTCCTGACAGGATAACGTTGTAGGTATCCTTACTGAGGAGGAGTTACTCTGCGACTCATATTATGGAGATACTGCCGAGGACCAGGCTTTACCTTACGAGGATGTACCTGCGGGAAAACTCGTCTAGTTTGCGTAGTTGCTTGGGATATTTAGTGTAGTCATGTATTAGACTACGTATTTTATAACTGGACATGTATCCAGTTTTATATTTCAGACTTGTACTTGGACTTATTACTATATGAGACGACTTTTGTGTTTGGAGCATTTATGACTTTTATTCACTTATAGAACTGTTAGCACATTTAGTCTTATCATGTTGTCTTTAGAACAGCTTACTACGTTCTATCTCAAGCGTAGGCTGGGCATGACTCGGCCAGGCCCAACAATTTGGGTAACGGGTCGTGACACTTTGGAACATCACACTAAAGCCTAAAGAATATCTGGAAGTAGCCAATCCACTGGAAGCTGAAGGGGAAGCGCTGAACCTGGGTCTTGAACCATGCAAGAGGCACTACCAAAATACACTCATTTAGCGACGATTTTTTAGCGACAAAAATTTTCCGTCGGTATTAGTGACGGTTTCGTGGCCGCTCAACGACGGATTACCGACTACACGCCTTTGCCATTTTTATTTTAATTTTAGGAGGAGAAAAGGTCGCACATCCGTCGTTAGACTGTCGGTGTTATAGCGACGGATTTTCCGTCGTCGCTACACAGTCGATTATTTGGCGGGAATTGTGTAGAAAATTGGCGAGACATATTTTCGACGACTTAGCGACGGATATTCAGTCGGCACTTATCAAAAAAGGCGACTGCTGGGCGACGGTTTTTTACCAGTCGCGAGTCCGTCGCTATATAAACGTACCAGACTTTAAATGAAACGGCGGGGGGAACTTTTTGCATTCCCCCCAAATTTACTCTCTCTCCTCTCTTTCTCTCTCTCGCCGGTGTCGGCTTCGGTGATCGGCGTCGGTGTCGGCATCGGCGTCGGCGTCCTCTCCTCTCTCTCTCCCGAAGGTAACCCTCCCTCTCTCTCTCTCTCTCTCGCGGTGTCGTATAGGGGCTGGACGGCGCGCTTGGGGCTGGGCCGTCCGGGGCTTGGTGGCTGGCTTGGGTCGGGGTCTGGGCGGTGGGCTTAGGACGGGGGCGTCGGGGGCTGGGCGGCGGGCTTGGGGTTGGGGCGTCGGGGGCTGGGCAGGGGCGTCGGGGTCTGGGAGGCGGGCTTGGGTTGGGGCATCGGGGGCTGGGTGGCTGGCTTTGGTCAGGGTCTGGGCGGTGGGCTTGGGGCGGGGGCGTCGGGGTCTGGAAGGCGGGCTTGGGGTTGGGGCGTCGGGGGCTGGACGGCTTGCTTGGGTCGGGGTCTGGGCGGTGGGCTTGGGGCGGGGGCGTCGGGGTCTGGGAGGCGGGCTTGGGGTTGGGGCGGTGGCGTCGGGGTCTGGGAGGCGGGCTTGGGGTTGGGGCGTCGGGGGCTGGACGGCTGGCTTGGGTCGGGGGCTGGGCGGTGCGCTTGGGGCGGCGGCGTCGGGGGCTGGGCGGCTGGCTTGGGGCGGGGGCGTCGGGGGCTGGGCGGCTGGTTTGGGTCGGGGGCTGGGCGGTGGGCTTGGGGCGGCGGCGTCGGGGGCTGGGCAGCTAGCTTGGGGCGGGTGCGTCGGGGCTATTTGCAACCGACGCACACCCATAAGCACTCTTCATATATATATGCAACCGAACTACTAGGCGGCGGGCTTGGGGCGGCGGGCTTTGGTCGGGGGCGGCGGGTGGCTTTGCTTCTCAAATTCATCTGAGTTTATATATTGGCTAAATAATGTGTTATCCATATTGGGTGTTCCATTAGTTTGGTGGTGTTTGGATTGGTAAATGTGAATATATATGGGATTTGGATTCATGGTGTATATGTTCACTGTCTCAAGGACAGTGCGAGTTCTATCAGTTGTGTGCTTCTGTATAGATGTATATATCTATACATCTAGTTGTGATATACATATGTGTATGTGACAATCTCAATTAGCGACGGACTAGTTGCCGGTTAGCGACGGATATTTCCAGCTCCATTAATTGTATTAATCTACGGTACGACATGGTGATCAGGACATAGTCCCTGCAGCCATTCGACTAGCGAGGCAGAAACTATGTTGCCGTAGATAAAGTTGCCTGTCCTCCGACCCTCATCCCTCGGCAATGATGATACGACAACCTATCACTATATCTTATATAGTAGTAGATGATGTCTTAGTATTACATTAGTGAGTTCATCTTGATTCTGTTACGTACGTCATTCAGATACTAGATACGATAAGATTAACATATACTACACGATATGTATACAGAATATAGATGATTCACACTAATGTATGCTAGAATGAATCTTAGGTTGTGTTCTGAGCCATCCGTTCTCACGCTTAAAACACATAGGAATTAGTAGTGTGAGAGTGCCGGAGAGAGTGAGAGCACCCGAGGGGGGAAAGAGGAGAGAGAGAGTAAAATTGTACGACATAGTGAAGTAGTACTGTATTTTGGCTCCAGTTCCAGCTCCATTTGATCTACGGTACGACATGGTGATCAGGATATAGTACCTGCAGCCATTCGACTGGCGAGACAGAAACTATGTTGCCGTAGATAAAGTTGACTGTCTTCCGACCCTCATCCCTCGGCAATGATGATACGACAACCTATCACTATATCTTATATAGTAGTAGATGATGTCTTAGTATTACATTATGTGAGTTCATCTTGATTCTGTTACGTTCTTCAGATACTAGATACGATAAGAACATATACTACACCATATGTACAGAACATAGATGATTCATACTAATGTATGCTTTAATGAATCTTGGGTTGTCTTCTGAGCCATCCGTTCTCACACTTGGCAAAAAATCGAATTTTTTATACTTTATCGGCTTTCGAAAATGTACTCAAATTATATGATGGTTCCTTTAGTTAGCTTGCTTATGTTACAATTATATTATTTGTGACTATCGATCTTACCAGATGGCACCCATGACCCGAGGAGCGGCACGTCGTTTGAGGAAAACAGTGAATGCTGAGGTGGCTCCTCCTACAGTTAAGGAGAAAGTGGCACCGGTTGCTAGTGAGATCGGGAGTTCTATTCATCCAGCACCGGTAGCTAGTGAGACCGAGAGGACTCTTCATGCAGTCCTTGCAAGGGACGACAGCTCTCCTCGTGCCAAAAATCTCGCTTTTTCTAGGTGGTTGCGTGAACGTATCACTGAGCGTTTGCGTGAGCAGCGTGGTTCTCATTAGCTATTAATACTTATTTGTATTGGACTATTTGTATTGGGTTGTTTTTGTATTAGACTATTTGTATTGGACTACATATTGAGTTGTTTTTGTATTAGACTATTTGTACTGTCCTCCGACCCTCATCCCTCGGCAATGATGATACGACAACCAACAAGAGAGAATACTAGATCCATCTCAGTATGACGTATAGTCTGAGAGATCATATTTACAAGAATGATATCAGTAGTAGGATTAAGTACTGGAGGAGATATTATCAGAGTATACGTCCTACTCAGATGGGTCTCCCACCGTTACTAATTTTTTCTGACAGCATAGTGGATGTGCTCCGTCAACAGATTCTTGCTCCGAGCCAAAACTTTGCCCCGGAGCTCAAGTAGACATCCTTCGTATAGAGCTCGAGTGAGAGGTTCCTGACAGCATGGTGGTCTCCTTTGTCAAAGTATCCGTGCTCATCCCACATTAGTTGTGGGACGAGCACGGATACTTTGACAAAGGAGACCACCATGCTGTCAGGAACCTCTCACTCGAGCTCTACACGAAGGATGTCCACTTGAGCTCCGGGGCAAAGTTTTGGCTCGGAGCCAGATTCTGTTGATGGAGCACATCCACCATGCTGTCAGAAAAAAATAGTAACGGTGAGAGACCCATCTGAGTAGGACGTATACTCTGATAATATCCCCTCCAGCACTCAATCCCACTACTGATATCATTCTTGTAAAGGTGATCTCTCAGAGTATACGTCCTACTCAGATGGATCTCTCAGAGTATCCTCTCCGGTTGGTTGTGTTCTGAGCCATCCGTCCCAGGGATTTGATTCTGTATTTTGGTTTCTGTATTTTGGCTCCAGCTCTATTTGTATTAATCTACGGTACGACATAGTGATCAGAACATAGTCCCTGCAGCCATTCGACTGGCGAGGCAGAAACTATGTAGCCGTAGATAAAGTTGACTGTCTTCCGACCCTCATCCCTCGGCAATGATGATATGACAACCTATCACTATATCTTATATAGTAGTAGATGATGTCTTAGTATTACATTATGTGAGTTCATCTTGATTCTGTTACGTTCTTCAGATACTAGATACGATAAGAACATATACTACACCATATGTACAGAACATAGATGATTCACACTAATGTATGCTAGAATGAATCTTGGCTTGTGTTCTGAGCCATCCGTTCTGATCAAGCATCTTCCTTCTCCTCTCCTCTACCATGGCTCTGAACCAATCTGCTCCTTCCTACTTTCCTTCTTTTTATTTAACTATCTCAGCCACATATGACATCCAGCTCAAGTGTAGAGTCGGGAGAGAAGAAGTGGACAGGAAGAGGAGGGGGAAGCAGCACAGCAACGGCATGACCCGGAGGGTGTGCATAGGAGAACTATGAAGAAAACCTATGTACTTCCTCCGGGTCATGCCGCCGGCTGTGCTGCTTCTCCCTCCTCTTTCTGCCCACTTCTTCTCCCCTGACTCTACACTTGAGCTGGATGTCATATGTGGCTGAGAGAGTCAAATAAAAAGAAGGAAAGTAGGAAGGAGCAGATTGGTTCAGAGCCATGGTGGAGGGGAGGAGAAGAAAGATGCTTGATCAGAACGGATGGCTCAGAACACAAGCCAAGATTCATTCTAGCATACATTAGTGTGAATCATCTATGTTCTTATCGTATATAGTATCTGAAGGACGTAACAGAATCAAGATAAACTCACTAATGTATGCTAGAATGAATCTTGGGTTGTGTTCTGAGCCACTCGTTCCGATACTTGGGAATTAAGTCATTCGACTGGTGAGACAGAAACTATAAGGCTACTTGCATGTTCTTCCAACTTTAAATTACAAGATTACTACATTAGGTTACATAAATCACTAACCTCACCGCGGCCAATGTTTACAGTCTTGGTCTCAACTGTCTTCGATGCTATGATCCCATGCTTTCGGAAAATAGACAACGCAGACTCCATGGAATAGAATGGCCTTACATGCAAATCGTCTGTGATTATGTATCTTTTCCCTCCTTTCACAAACACGCCATCCTTGTTGCCTCCATCTGCAACCCCCTCCCACGCAATATCCTCATCCATTGCCTTACCACAGGGACATCAAACGCCAATAATCGAACTATACAGACGGTGAGTCTTGATGTAGCACTCAAATGTGGGGCACCCGTAAATTCGCCGAGGTTTTAAATCATCGACATTGAGTTTTAAACCCTCACGTAGCCTTTCTGCTTCACTTCTAGGCTCGAGCAGGATCTTCTTGCAAGCTTCGGTCTCCAGATACTTAGTGTCAAGATTCTGGACGCTTTCATAGAGCATGTCAACGCATTCTAGCGTCAATTTCCTGCCGAGGAAATTGACGCTAGGATACGTTGACATGCTCTACGAAAGCGTCCAGAATCTTGACACTAAGTATCAAGAAGATGCTGCTCGACCCTAGAAGTGAAGCAGAAAGGCTACGTGAGGGTTTAAAACTCAATATCGATGATTTAAAACCTCGACGAATTTACGGGTGCCCCACATTTGAGTGCTATACCAAGACTCACCGTGATGAGGTTAGTGATTTATTTAACCTAAGACATGGGATCATTGTAGTGCCCCGACCCGCAAGATGCCTTATGATGGATGGTTGGTTCGATGAAGCCTTGTTGGACTTGGGATTATGCGAAGGATCACTTGGAAGGCTATGCGATCGTGGCGGGAATCGTCCTATGAATGTGAGTAGTGTTGAACCCTTCAAAGATCCTTTTGCTTCACGCTTAAAATAAGGATGAGTATGCTATGTTTCTAGTTGAGTTTGTTCAATAACGCCTTGCATGGAATTTGAAAAGATAATGAAAGATAATAATCACATTAACGTAAACTATTGTGGCTAAGTGAATTGTATGCTTGTACGCTGTTGCGATGAATTACATGACAGGTGAAGGCAAAGTCCCAAATACTTGGGCAGTGAGTATATCGAGCTTTGGCTCAATGAATAGATGGCAAAACAGATGTTAAGACCCAAGAACTGGGCAGTGAGTATGCTTGAATTGCATTCAAATGAATGAATGCTAAACATATGCTAAGTCCCAGGAACTGGGCGGTAAGTACATTGAGTTGGTTGGAAAGAGGTATGATATCAAAGATGTGGCAAAGAGATTTGAAAACAACATTCTATTATCCTGTGCCGATGTAGAATGTTGGTTTCACTAAGACCCTGGATGGGCAGATGATAACTTGAGCATTGGCTCAAGGCAAGATGGCTAGATGACAAGATGGATGAGAATGATGGTTTTGCTTAGTTTTCCTTATCATGCATTATATGTTTTCTTCTTAGATAAGTTGCATATAGTTGCATGGTCATGGACAACTTGTCGACAAGGTTTCGTTCCTCGAACGGTATTCCTGGGCCATGGAACCCGGTTCGTCCTAGGGGGAACAAGGATGGTGTCGATGTACTGACATCGGGATTGCAGGACTTGCAGTGGGGGCTTGCTACCGCCCACTGAAAGGACGCTGAAATCCCATAGTGCTGAAGTAGTAGCACGGTGTTTCGGAAACCTCCCATAGATTCGCACCCCATTTGGAGTTAGCCGTTCACCAGAAGATGATCCAAGATGGCGTGTCGCCAGTGACCTTCATATAGATAGGTCAGGTGCTAATGATGTCTTATGCAGGCAGAGTAAGTTATTACTCAAATACAGGAAAGGATGTCGGCTGTTGGTAAGAATCACCTGAACGGTGATATTCATATTGAATCATGATATTGTTCCTAACAATGTCTTGTGCAGGCAGAGTAAGTATTATAAATATACAGGGATGGCTACACGACCGTGGGTAAGAATCATCAAAGGGTGATAACTGCATGCTTTAAAATTATGTTGGCTATGAGATTTGCATGCTTTACTTCTTGTCGGCTATAACATGAAATTGACCCTAAGGCAACGAGAAAGACCACTGTTAATAATGTGCTATAACATGATTACTTAGTGTTGTCTTCTTAGGTGAGTTGGGCCAGCACCGCTCGCCAGTACATTGATGATGTACTGACCCACGTTGTGGGCAATATTACAGGTGTTTGCTTGGGGGAAATCCTGTGAATCAGTGCTTGGCATCGATGAATCGGATGGGTGTGCAGAAGCTCTTCTTGCAAGACGATGTCTTCTGCTATACGGGACATAATGTATGGAACATGGGAACTCAGTCATACCAGTGAGATTGTAGCCATATTGGCAAGTTCATTATAAAGAAGTCGGTATATTCATTGTAGCCTAAAGGGCAAGTGTATACATTTAGTTGGCTATGCTAAAAGTCTTGTAAACAGTTGTAAACTCTGTATTCCGCTGTGCGTCTTGTAAACAGTTGTAAACTCTGTATTCTGCTGCAAGGCTTGTAATCCATTTTGATTATCAATAAAGAGGTACATTTCTATATAAATTGTGTGACTTCAATTTATCTGCTTGGTTCCGCTGCGTTGTCGATGTTTTCTGAGAATTACCAGGAACTGTAATAGTTTTGCCTTGTACAAGTGCAATCTAGACTTGTACGGCATCACGCCCAGTAGCTTATTTTCGATCCTCCCGGATCGGGGCGTGACAATCATAGAATCGAAGACAGTTGAGACCAAGACTGTAAACATTATGTGAGTTCATCTTGATCCTGTTACATCCTTCAGATACTAGATACGATAAGAACATATACTACACTATATGTACAGAACGTAGATGATTCACACTAATGTATGCTAGAATAAATTTTGGGTTGTGTTCTGAGCCATTCGTTCCCATACTTGGCAATTAAGCATGTGAAATAGAACTGATTATGTTTAGTTTGTCTTATGATACAGATTTTCACATCCAAATTGAAATGGATCGTTACTTCGTTGTTCGTACATGGATGTACTAGCGGATCAACCTCCCGGACCGTAGGTACTTATAAGTATTGACCGTGTCGGATTAGTATCGATCTATCGTTTTGGTATGGACCGTATCGGTTGGTATTGGTCTTAGCGAATTGGTATCGTCCTATCCGATATGTATCGACCGTATAGCCATTAAGTCATATTGGCCTTATCGATTTGGTATCGGTCATATCCGATAGGTATCGGCCGTGTTGGATTATTATATACCATTTCGGATTAGTATCGTAGAAGGTTTAGTAATAACTGTACTTGGATTTCTCTCTTCTAGAGCTAGATTTCCATTGCAAGAGAGTCACGAGAGCGTAGATGGCCAGTTACAGAACATACATACTTCCTTTTCAATCTCACTTTTCCTGATAGAAAAGGAAGTATGTATGTTACTGTAACTGGCCAATCACGATCTGGTGATTCTCTTGCAATGGTATTCTAGCTCGAGAAGAGAGAAATCCAAGTACAGTTGTTACTAAACCTTCCACGATACTAATCCGAAATAGTCTATACTAATCCAACACGGCCGATACGTATCGGATATGACCGATACCAAATCGATAAGACCAATATGAATCCTAGCTATTCGGCCGATACATGTACATATCGGATATAGGACGATACCAATTTATTAAGGACAATACCAATATGATACGTCCTATACCAAACCGATAGACCGATACTAATCTGATACACTAGATACTAAGTACATCTGGCCTATACCAGCGGATCCACAAATTACTACACGATAGGCCCAACTACTCCAGTTACATCCGGTTATTGGTGAGTACATGATTACATAGTAATTCTGTTAGTCTTGTGATACAAATTTTTACTCTCTCATGCTACCAACGTCACAACTTTTCCAGTGTTGCTCCCTCTAATGATGATGAACGCAAAAAACCAACCTTACAACTTTTATAAAACGATAAATTTCTTTACCCTATACGATAAATTTCTGTTGTCAGAAAGATGGCTCCTAGGACTCGTCGAGGTGGTGCTGCTAGTCGAGGAAGGGGTCGAGGCAAGAAACCCTTGGAGGTCGACACGGAGGAAGTCTTCGTCGTCAAACAAGAGCCGGTGACTGTTAAGGAGAAGGTGTTACCAAAGGTCGAGGTCAAGGAAGAACCGATGACCATCAGGGAAGAGATTGCTCCCAAGCTTGAAGCTAAGGAGGAGCCACCGTCAGAGAGTAGTAGCATCGGGACCGACCCTCCTGTCCCTACAGTAGACCTCAACCAGATTGAGCCTTCGTATGCAAAGTGGCTGATAGAATGGTACATGCCTCAACGCAACTATCATCCCTGGCTGTGAGGATTCATCGTCTGACATGTGGTCTTTGTTGAGGCCAAAGTCGATTTTCCTATGTGTTTTGGAATATATGTGAAAATTTTGGAATATTTGTGCTATGATCGGTCGGTAGCGATAGATATTAGGTTACTGTAACTGGCCAACTCTTTCCTATGTATTTTGGAATATTTGTGAAAAATTTGGAATATTTGTGCAATGATCGGATTATAACGATGGATATTGGATTACTCTTCCGGATAATTGATGTCTATTTTATATTAATTTGGTTTGGTCTATATGATTCTTGGATAGTTGGTGTGCATTAAATTCGTATGTGCATATTTGGTCTATGTGATTCTTGGATAATTGGTGTGCATAATATATTTGGTCTATGTGATTGTTGGATAATTGGTGTGCATTATATATTGGTTTGGTTTATGCAAATTTTTTGCGAACAGGAAAAGCGCTGTAATTTTTTTTCAAAATATTCTCAGTTAGCAACGGACTTGTGACCGTTTTGCGACGGTCATCACCAGTTTCCGACTACTTTTCGACGGTTATTCCGTCGCTAACTGGATATTTGAAAATTTTCCCAGGTAGCGACGGATGATCGACGGATTATCCGTCGGCATGGTATATTGTTCGACGGAATAGCGACGACCTATCCGTCGCCCGTGTTCTGAAAATAACAAGAATTTCCAGAACAAGGTCGACGGTTAATCCGTCGCTATTCGGTCGACATATATCGACGGATTAGCGACTACTCTTCCGTCGCCATGGTGCTGGAAATGCCAAGCATTTCCAGAACCTGATCGACGGATAGTCCGTCAGAACGCCGTCGCCAATCCGTCGTTAGTTACACGTATACCGACGGATTAGCGATGGAAAGATATAATCTGATACGCTGTTACGACGGGTTACCGACGGAATGTTACGTCGCTATTGTCTACACAGTTCAGTACTTAATAGTTGAAATGGACGACAGTCCGTCGAAAATACGTCGCTAATGCTTCGTATTGTGATGTCGAAAATCCGTCGCTATTCCGTCATGTGACGACAACTTAGCGACGGACCGTTATTAGCGACGAGCTGATTGCCGATGGATTTTTTTGGCCAAAATCCGTCGGTTATCGGTCGCTAATAGTGATTACCGTCGGTTTAGCGACGGATGTGGCCGTCGCTAAAACGATAAATTTGGTAGTGAGGGAGAGAACTTCGAATGTCATAATTGAAGGTGATTATAAGGTTCTAATCGATGCTATCAATCACAAAGAGATGGATATCCTATGGCAGGTAAGCTACATTATCAAAATTAGGTCAAGGAACTATAGGGATCAAGTATGGATTCTACTTCACCTTTACTCCTAGGAAAGCTAATTATTTGGTTCCTCACGCAATGACAACTAATACACTCTTCTCTAACTCTCATCGTATAACTTACTCTGTTTAGCGAGATACCTCTTTGTAGCTTGGATCATATATGGAAAGACATGGATTATAAATAAATTTCATTTGGTTTTCAAAAAATAATATGAAATAAATTCACCGACTTTTCATGTATTTTATATGTATTACAGTGACTATCTTTATTTGAAAAATAATTACACTGACAATTTTTTTCATTTATAAATTTTATAAAACATAGGGTACAATATTTTAAATTTAATAGAAAATATAAACTATAAGTGTGGTTCGTATAATTAGTTTTAAAGTTGGAATAGATTTTGTAATAAGTATGAACTATGGAAAGGAATAAAAGGGTGAAGGGATTTCTGATAGTGAGCCATACATATCCATCTATAATGATTGCATGGGAAGAAAGTATTGTGTGGGTGCATGTCTGTGCATGATTAGGTGGATTGTCTAATAGCTATCACGATTCCATGAATAGAGTAGAGTACTGACAATATATAACATGCTGTGCATCATCTCTATTCAACAAGCAAAGCTATATATAGCACATTGACATGTCACACATGCATGACAAAGTTTCAACGAAAATATGAGGCTCCATATTCTTATGTCTGATGACTTTAAACATACAACGTACGTACTGCATGTGTGTTGTCTACTTGTCTTTGATTGTGATGTTTGAAGGGGTTCTTGTCCATTAAAGCAAGCAACCATTCTTATACGTACAAATATACGTATAATTATATAATAGTACGTAGTTGTCGTTTTTTCCGGTCAATGATCATTTATGGAGAGAAGCATTCTGAGAGTATTGGATAAATAATTCAAAAAATTAGCATTTTGTACAAATACTGTATAATGATGTAACGTTTGACTAATTGTCTCCTAGATCTGCAGAATGAGATATGTAAGACCTGTTTTGTTCGTGCACCAAATAATTTTTTTGATGGTTTTTATACACTGTAATATAATTTCAAAAACTAAAAAAATTCAAGTATTATAAATACTCAGACCAATTTTAACATCGTTTATCATGGTAACTTTTTTTTTTTTTTCTTTCTTCTTCTTTATCCCCTATATTCATTCTCGAAAGATATTTGGTAACATCGTTCTTTTTAAAACCATGCAGTTCTTTTCGTATGAAAAACTACTATACAAAAAATACTTCTGCTTCAAATTTAGAAATAATACATTAACTAATCCCCTATGTTTCATAAGTATTACAAATGCCACTTCTATTTCGAAAATAATTACATGAACTAGCCAAAAATAGTAGTAGTTATTGTTATACGTTTCTATAAAAAAAACTATAAAATATAGGGACAGTCCGAGATGAGAGAAGGTTCGAGAACCTATAGACTCTAAAGCAACACGACTTCGGTTCCGACCGAATATAGCCCTTTAAGCGAGAGGGCCAAGGTTGCCGTTGGCGTGTTGCGTAACAAGGGCAAGATGAAAGGCGGGGGGCGGGCGGGATCAAGCTTTCAAGGAATGGACGGGCGTAGGCTTTATAGTGAACGCAGACCCCCTGACTGAATCAATGACCGCATGAGCCGAGAGAAACATTAGACTTCCGTTGCGAAAGATCAATCAAGAGATAGGGGCATTGATGCCAAACAAACATCTTTTTCCCAAGCTAGGACGGAGCTGGCGAGTTACGATTGGCCGAGGGGAGTTCCATCATGTAGCTGGGTACTTTTAAGCCAGTTAAAGACGAAGACGAGTAGGCAGGGTACTAAGAAGCCAGTGGGGTACGTAAACAGGGACAGATCACATGGTTTTGTACGGGTCAGTTTTGGGCTGGAGATTGACGATTGACTGAGGTTTGGAAAAGCTCAGCAAGTTCTTCATGAGGATATTCAGGGACTCTGGACCCGAAGAGGGACTTCGCTTTTTTCTGTCTTTCATTTTGTTATGTTGTATCATGTAATATAGCTTGTAGGGGTATGGACCATACCTCTTTGATGTAGGGGAATGGGCTATCTCCCTCTTTCTCTAATTTATCTATGTTTTGAAGCTTGATCTGCCTGATCCACTTTGCATTGTGAACCTGCCAAAGAAAGTAGGCCGACATATTTACAATCTCAAAATAGGGTTGTCTCGATAATAAGTCTGAAACATAGGAACAGTAATCATAAATGCCAAACCAAGTCAGCTAGTCCTTATATCGGACTTTCGCAAAATAGAAGTGTTAACTATGATTGTTGCCTCCTCTCCTCGTTGCATTATGCTTTTGTCACTGATTTTGTTCACTTATTCGCTTACACATTGTCATGGTTTATTTGAAATTGGTCATGTTGGAGTTTTTGGTTTTTCCTTTAGAAAGCTTTAGTTCCACATCGAAAAAAACAAAGAGGTTGTATTTCTATATATTAGCTTTGCTATTATTGGAGATGCACATGTGGTGTGGAGGTGCACATGGATTTGCCATGTGGGGTTATTTTTCTAATGGGAAAAAGGCTAAAATCAACAATTAAAGCATTCATGCTTTTTGCTCTTGAGAAATTTATTTCCATGGGAGCTAAGCCCCGTAGGGGCTTAGCGACTCGGACTCGGACTCGGACTTGGACTCATGGGCTCATGAGGCGTAATGTGGCATTTTGTTGGCGCACTTTGTACTTAGCACGTAGGGTTGTGCCGTGTGCGCAGTGCGTGCAGTGCGCGCAGTATGTGCAGTTCAGTGCGCACTCTGTCGCGCAGAGTACAAGGAGCGGGGTATGCGCAATTGGTGCAACTTACAGCAGAACGTGCGTTTGCATGTTCTGGGCGGTTGTTACATGTTCGGGGTGGCTATTACCACGTTCCTTACTTTGTGGCAACCGAACAGTTGCTGCAGGGCCTATATAAGGCATCCTCTCTCTCTCAAGGCTTAGTATATTACAGAAGAAAAAGAGAAGCCACCATAAAAAGTTTACGAGTGTTTTTTTAGCACAAGTAAACAGAGTATTCAGAAGTGTTCTTTAACACAGTTCTGATCTACCAGTAGCCTTCGAGAGAGAGAGGAAAGGTGCCGTACCAGCGTTGCTTTTTCAAGGGAGTTCGTGTTCGTCCGAGGAGTCAGAAGAGCAGAAGTGTTCCAAGTTCTCCGACGAACTTGCTGGTTCCTGGAAGCTGTTCATGTAGGACGAATAAAGTTTTGAGCAACGGAGATCATTCACCCCAGCAGGCCATCTTCCATCTCTCGCCTGTCATCTTCTTCGCTGCTGTGATTACGAAATCTTTTTAGATTCTCGTAATATCATAACGATATCTTTTTGGATCTTCGTTATACTTGCACAACCTTCCTAGAAGTGTTGCGTTGGAACATTGTTTTTATAATTGTTTCATATTCTCAGTTTTCCAACAAAAAATTATGCCCCGGCAATAACAATCTCAAAGCTTTATTGCTACGATGGATAACGTTAATGCTTCACTCCTCAATACTAACTTTTGCAAATTAGAAATGTTTGATGGAGAGCATTATCAAGTCTGGAAGAGGAAGATTTTTCTCACTCTTCAACTCAGAGACGTGGATCACGTGCTTCTTGAAGAGGAACCTACCGTTCCAGATACTGGGTCTGCCGCCGCAATCTCTGCGGCTACTAAACTTCAGGCCAAGTGGAGAAGAAAAAATAGCATTTGCAGGCTGCTTATCCTGAATGCTATAGAGGATTCCCTTGCAGAATCCTATTCTAAGAAGAATATCGCTAGAGACATATGGGAGTCTCTAGAAAAACTCTACGAAGAAGACAAGAACCGCAGTAAAATTTTTGTGGTTGAAAAATATCACAAGTGGTTCTTTGAGGAAGAAAAGTCTATGCTGCCGCAGGTGAAGGATTTCCTGAAAATGCGACAGAAGCTGGAAGACGAGGCGATGTCCGTCCCCGATAAGTTTGTTGTTGGAGGGATTGTCTCAAAGCTCCCCGCTGGGTGGAGCAAGTTCTATGCAAACATGCATAGTAAGAAGCTGGAGATCACCCTTGAAGATCTCCTACAGGAAATCTATGTTGAGGACCAGATGCGGGCTCAACTGAAGGTGGACGCACTATCCAAGGAATTGGCTAACGCCAATATGGTTCATACCAAGGAACCAAGGGGAAAGCAGGCGGCTTCCCACAGCAAGAAGAAGGACCCTGACAATCTAAAAGTCAAAGGAACTTCTATCAAGAAAAAGAAGCCAAAGTCTCAAATGCCTTGCTTCAAGTGTGGCAAGAAGGGCCACTTTAAGAATGAGTGCAAAGCAAAGACCAAGCAATCAGAGCAAGGAGAGCCTAGTAAGGTATCCATGATCACTGACATTGTTGCTATGATTGCACAGGTTGATGCGGTAAGGACTGACTCTGACTGGTGGGTAGACACTGGAGCTTCCTGCCATGTCTGCTCCAGTAAGGAGTGGTTCACCACCTATACACTGTCACTTCCCATTCCCGGAATACGTATTTTAAATACATGTACTGCTGAAATGTATTTATTTAATATTTATCATGTATTGTTCTGTATTTAAATTTTTTTAATTTTACGTTAATTATTTTTCTGTATTTTACTTTTTGTATTTTACCTTCTGCTTTGCTTATTGGGTTCGGCCCGAGTTGGTTTAAATTCCGGCCTTGATGGTTCAACATGAACCCAACTTCCCACCTACCACCACTCCTTCATTTAAAGCCTCATCCCCTTTCTCTCTCTTCATTACTTCTTTTCATTTCTCTTCTTCTTTCTCATAACTCCCCCACCAACCTAGGAGGGCTAGGCAAGTGCCAACTTGCTTCTTGATGGATTTTATTTTTGTTGTTCCATTGTCTTCCTCTCAAGATTCTTAGATACTTTAGTACTTAGCATTTTCGATTTCTATGGCTCATTTTATGTTGATCTAAGTTTAATATATTTTTAGAATTTTTAGGTTTTGATCTAGTAACTTTGTTATTTTTCAAGTTTTGATGGTTCCATGTTGTAGGAAATTTGATTCTACCCAATTTTGACTACTGGAAGTCCTGATTTTGATTTATTTTGAGTGATTTATGGTCTTTTTGGTTCATGAGTTTTTATGGCCATTAGAGGCTGATTGGAGAAGATGAGCAGTACATGCAGTTTCTGGCACATGCAGTTTCTGGCGCATGCTGTTTCTGGCGCATGCAGTTTCTGGCGCATGCAGTTTCTGGCGCATGCAGTTCCTGGCGTATGCTGTTTCTGGCGCATGCAGTTTCTGGCGCATGCTATTTTCTGGCACATGCTGTTTTCTGGCGCATGCTGTTTCTGGCGCATGCTGTTTTTTGGTGCATGCTGTTTCTGGCGCATGCTATTTCTGGCGCATGCTGTTTCTGGCGTATGCTGTTTTCTGGCACATGTTGTTTCTGGCGCATGCTGTTTTCTGGCGCATACTGTTTCTGGCGCATGCTATTTTCTGGCACATGTTGCATGAACTTCTATAATTTTTCGGGCCTTTTGACTAATTCTTGTCCCGAATTAATATTGATTGATATTGATTGTGACATTGACTAATAATTGATCATGCGTTCCTAGTTGGAAATAAGAGACTGGCTAGTCGTCTTGTTGAATTGAATGAATGAGACACGATCATATTAATTATGAACTATTGTAATCGATTGCCCAATCTCGAATATTGGCATACAGGCATATGTAGGCTTCAATTTATTTATTTCTCTACAAAAGCAGCATGTGTACTTTATGGTCAAGGCATGATTATCCCGTGACTAGTTTTGATTGTTGTATTACGCTATATAAGACCTACAACCTAACCGCACGGATATCGTTGTAGAGATGTGCATATCGTATCACATACGAAAGTACTCATTCTGAATGACCATGATCCACGGCATGGGATTTCACTCAACATAGAGGCTATTAAGTTAAATAAAATAATAATTGCATGGAGAGAACGGATTCCCGAGTTCTTACATGGCAGTCCTCTTTGGGACTATTAAGTGCCCGACAGGCCGGCTGGTTCCCACAGATACTGCAAATCTGCTACACGGGCAGGGAGTGGTATCTGCTTATATATTTATTGTATATTATATATTAATGACGGGCGTCCCGCTGGGACTCGTCTAAATTCATGATTGGCGCAATTGATTGACTGGGTAGACTAGCCTTGCTTGCGTATAGTAAAAACTAAGGAATCCTTTATCGCATAATTTCAAGATAACTTGGAACCCACAATAGCAAGCCGTAGTAGTTGCATGGCCGTTTAAATTGATTTGGTTGTGTACTGTACCTACTCTGTTGACTAACTGAGATGATCAGAGTGTCGAGACATGACGGGCCAACTTCTGTCCTTGTTTGGTTGGGAGGTTGGTTCGAAGTGTCGAGACGTTATGTGAATCCCAGTAGTAAGCAGAGATCTATTATTATATTCTCTTAGTTACTGGTTTAAATTTCTCATATCGTGCTTCCTTGCGGCACTTGCTATTAGAGGTCTAACCTCTCTTGTTTTGCATGGCCAGATCTAGAGCCGGTTCTCGAGGACTCAGCTTATTTCTACCTCCAAGATGGTCAATACTAGAGAGATGATCGCAGGAGGACTCGAGAGGGTTCCTAACTTTCCCGTTCATTTTGTTACTTACTTTATATTTTATCGTTTGGCACCGACATGTTAGTCGGATTATCTTGTACTTACTTTTACATAATTGTAATTAAGTCAGACCGCAGCTGATAACAATTGTGTATACCTTGCTTCGTCATCTGGCTATGTTTTGTAAAGCCAGATATCAAGAACATTTTGACTGAGCGTTTGGAACGCCTTACTGCTTTATCTTACATGTTCTATATTTCTGTTTCGTGTTTGAATGATTGAGACAATAGATGTAAAGTGACCATAGTATGACTTTCATGTAGTATGCACCCCCTCGTCTTATTAGACAATATTGATCGTATTATACGGTATTCCTCTACCCGTAATACGTAGCTGGCTGAGTCATTCCTCCGTTCTCCAGTATTCTGGTTTTGGGGCGTGATAAGGTTTTAGTGGTAGCCCTTGTAGGTCTGATTTCAGACTTGTGGAGTATTTTGATTTATAGGATGTCTCAATCACACATGTTCCCCTTTGATCTCATGATTCGTTGTTCTCAACTCTAGCTTGACATTCCAGTATCCTTTGACTTCATTGATCTTTCCGGTCCGATCGTTTGATTGTTCTCTTGTCCCTTTTTAGGGGTACTTCGTCCGTATCTGTCAGAGCTGGACAATAGCAACAAGGGCAACATGGACAACCTGACCAGGTTGGTCAGCAACAAGGGCCAGTACTACCCCAAGAGGCTATTCAAGAAGAAGTGATAGTGGAAGCAGCAGCTGGATCGTAGTATCCGGAGGTTCCACTACCACCAACAGTTCCACCTACCCCTGTGGAAGTAGACACACCGGCCCTTCTGGAGATCATGAGAGGGATGATGGCTACTCAGCAACACCAGATGTTAGCCCAGCAGCGCATGCACACTCAGTTACTAGAGCAGAACGTACTACTCAACCAAGGATTGCAGACGGCTTTGGAAAGAGGGGCAAGGCCGAATTCAGGAGCATCAGCCAGATTTTACAAGTTCAACCCCCACCGTTTCGAGGGCACGGAGGACGCCATCTCAGCAGATGTATGGCTTAAGGATATTGAGGCTATTCTGACGGCAGCTAAGGTACCGACAGAAGAACGTGTGGATCAGGTGAAGTTGCTACTTCAAGATCTTGCACGTGATTGGTGGAAATCAGAAAAAGTAGGCATCAGACGTCCTGTTGCTTTGGACGATTTTACTACAAGGTTCAAGACGAAGTACTATGGAGTTGTGGCACAGTTTGAGCTACAACAGAAGTTTATCAACCTCAAGCAGGCCGGCAATACGGTAGATGCTTATGCAGCGGAGTTCTGCAGATTGAGTAGGTTCGCCCTAGAGATGGTAGCAACAGAGAGCCAGAGGGCTATGAGGTTCCAGCAAGGATTTCATCTTGAGCTCTTGCAATTGATAGAGGGGCACAATTATCATACTTTCGATGAGGTATATATTGACGGCAACCCAAAGGCATGAGATCACCATTCAGAGGATCACGGCAAGAACTGGAGGTCAGAAGAGATCCCACAGTCAGATTGAAGGAGGAGGGGGAGTAGCGCCCCGAACAACAGCACCATCCCTTGGCATTCGCATTCACGATGTGGCAATGCGAGGACCAGCACCACCACCCAGGCAGCAGCAGCAACAGAAGAAGAACCAGCAACCTCCAGCGGGTTGCACTTATTATGGGAAGGTAGGGCACACTAGAGATGTGTGTCGGACATTGAATGGACTGTGTCTGATATGTGGAAATCCAGATCATCGGGTTACCACATGTCCCATGAATTCGAGGTCAGGAGGACCAATGCAGTAGTTTTCTGCTCTGCCAGCACCAGGGGCAGGCCAGTATCGAGGACCAGCGGTGGCAGTGAGACCATTGGCCCAGCGTCCGTTAATGCCACAGGCTCAGATATTTCGGCAGCAGGGACCGCCGATACAGCAACACCAGCATAGACCACCCCAGCATCATCAAGGAAGGGGCCAGCAGCAGCACCAGGCTAGGCCGTGTTAGTACCCTGAATTTCGGGTTGAATTTTTTCTATTTTATCTTATTTTTTCTGATTATCTGGTTTTGATAAATATTTTATTTTATTTATCTATCTGTAAGTGTACTCTTTCATGCCATTGATATTTGGAGTATCAGGGATGTTCAACTCTGGAAATGTTCTTCATGAGTTTTGGAGTGGACATGATTACCTTCATGACGGTATATAGTGTCCCATCCAAACTTGTTCTCTTGTGCTCTTTCTGCTTCGCTGAACTTCGGGTCGGTTTAGACCATTTAATTGTTATTTATTTTCCCACTCTTTTCCTTGATCATTTTCAGCGCGTTACCATGACTTTTAAATTGGGAGCGCAAGACCAGTCAGTTTCTTGAAACCAACTCCTCATTGATGCTCTACTCGAGACGCTCGTCACCCATGACCTTCGTGTCCCACTCACACACGTCATTTTATGCTCCATTTGATTCACACAACTTTCCCGACACGTGACCCGATTTTATTTTACTCCACGACGTCACATTCATTTTCCAACTTGATTTGTGGGTCCCCTGTCGACCAAAACCTGTCAGCCCCAACTATGGACATGGCCCACTTTGAGCCTACTATCCGTCCGCCACTTGTGTCCCATTATTTGGAATCCCCATGTGCTACTTATTTACACATGATCATCAACGTCTAATTTTAATTCTATTTTTGTATGATGTCCAGTTTTGACCCAATCCGGCTCCACCAAGTCCAGTCCAGCTCCATGATTTTCTCCATCATGACACCCTCATAATTCTTGCCCAAAAATATCAAGTAATCTCCTATATATTTTTCTATATTTTTTTGGAGATTTCTATTTATTTAATTCCTATTGAAATTGGCCAATTTTCCCTAATTAATTTCTAGCCCTTAGATCACCCTACATTTAATCCTATCCATTGATTTCCCCATGCATTTTTCCCAACCCCTTGGCCAACACAGCCGACCCTAACTTTTATGGATAGAATCTTTTTTCTTTCTCTTTTCCTCTCATTCTCTCTCTCTACATTTAATTTTAACAAAAAAACTACATCAACAACTCAACCACCCCATGCATACACAGCAGCTCTTCCCTTCACCTCCATCCTCCTCCTCAGTCCGACGACCCCCTACACCCCGGCCATCCTCCTCCCTAGGCCGTCGGCCGACCACAGCCGACCACAACCATCTCCTCCTCCATCTCCTTCCTCCTCCTCCAACACTTCATCATCTCGCCACCACCTCCACCTTTCCGACCTCAACGTCGCCACCTTGCACCACCACTTCGCGCAGCCCCTGCACCACCTCGTCGTGGGCTTGCCGCCGCCGCTTCGCTGCTCGCCGTGGTCGGCACAGCGTCGCCACAGCTGCAGCAGCATAAACCTTCGGCAGCAGCGCGCACAGCGCATGGCGCGCACGGGCGACGCTGCCGCGCCGCCGTCGGCCGCCCACCGGCGTGGCCGACCCCCTCTGTGGGTGGCCCCCCTCCGGGCGCCCCTAGGCTGCCTTCCCCTGGCGGCCAACGTCCTCCGGGACGCGCCGTCGAGGCGATTCGTGCGTTTTGAACGACGTTCCGTCGTGACGCGCGCGGGATCGAGTTCGTTTTGACGATCCGTCGCAGCGACTTCGCGTGTATTTTCCCGGAGATCCGACCGTTGGATCGGCGATTTCTTTGCTCCATCGTAATCTCGGTATATCCACCTTCGCTCATGTCAATTTTCGTCCGTTAATTTTATCGTTTGATACATGAAAACCGACCACCAAGTTGACCGTTTAAATTGTATTAAATTTGGACAGTTTCGCGGGGCCAACTTCGTCAGCTTGTATCTCCTCCACCGCAGCTCCGTTTGGCGTGCTACCTATTCCGGTACGAAGCTGGTATAACCCTCTTGCTACCCCTTCAGTTTTGTTTCATTGTGAGCTTGTTTGATTGGTTGAATTCGACGCCAAAGTTGGCCGTCCGAATTCGTAATTTCCAACTTGTAAAATTCTATTTTGAACACGGGACTCCAGATTTTATTTCTGACACCACCAGTAGACTTTGGCGTCGTTCTGGCATGTTTTCATATAAAATTTCTTAGATTTGGAGAACGTGGGCCCAGACACGCATTTCGGTGCAAAGCAGGTCCCACTTTCTGGGTCAATAGGACTTTTTGATGCCGGCTCATCGGAATCCAATTCCGGATATACCGATGAGTTCGTATCGTCATTCTGGACTCGTTGACATATAATTTGCTAGATTTTGATGGATATTGGGTCTGGCACGCATTTCGGTGCAAGTCGGATACCAATATCCGGGTCAACGGGTCATTCTGAGATCGGCTCATCGGAATCCAATTCCGGAGATACCGTTGAGTTCGTATCATCATTCTGGACTCCTTGACAGATAGTTTGCTGAGTTTTGAGAACTTTGGCTCCGGCACGCATTTCTGTGTAAACCGGAATTCCAAGTTCGGGTCAACGGAATCCAATTCTGGAGATACCGTTGGGTTCGTATCGACATTTGGTTTCGTGGACATATAATTTGTTATATTTTATTGACTTATTTTCTTGCACATTTTTCGGTGCAAAACGGCTCCGACATGGACACCGTTTTGACCCGAAATTACCTTTTTGCCCTCGTGTCCAAATTGGACCGTTGGGTAGGCTATCCTAGCTAATTTGACCATTCTGGACACGTTGGCGATGTTCATTTCATCGTCCGACAATGTTGTTGATAATTTTTCTGAGTTTAACCTTTTTATAATTAATTAATAATTAATTCATATAATGTTTGTATTTCGGGATTAGTACAACGAAACTGAGATCAGCCAATTCCAGTGATCTCACATCGCTGAAATTGACAAGTTGGATACGTGGATCACTATAATAAGATTATCAACCTTACCGATAATCTTCTTATCTCGATTTGCGTGCTGTAAGTTTCGACGTACAAATAACGAAGCACACTTTAATAATTAGATTAGATTTACCCTGTTTGACCATAGTTGACCAGTTGATCCAAAGTCAACTGTAAGTCAACACTTGACCTAGTTGACTAGATTATTGACCGGAGTCGACCTAGAGTTGTTTTGACTTAGAAGAACCTAGAATAATATAGATTGCCTGTAGGGATTCATTTTTTTAACTTGAACACCTTGTAACCTGTGTTGCTTTAAATAGGACTCTGTGGCTTCAGTGGGACCCCCTATATTTATCAGCTGTTCAGATTATCGAGGCGAGTACATTCTCTCATCATTTCATACCCTGCTTAGAATTATTTCCTGCAGTAGATTACTTTACTTGTACTGTCACATTGGTCACACGGATTGGTACTATATGGATCCCTTCTTAAGATGTTATCCTTAGGGAGCATCGGGTACT